>PVJO010004045.1:0-114567 GCA_004026905.1 Hystrix cristata
GTGTCTTTAGATTTAGCAAATGATGAAATAGAACCACGTGTGCTGCTTCAGTGTCCCAGGTTAACCACTTGAATTGGTTCAAAAAAAGGAAAGAAAATAAATAGGGCAGATGAGCCAAATTCTAGCATCCTTTTCTATACCATTTTAGGATTAAAATAATGAACTGCTTGGACTCACAGATTCCTGGACATGTTTGCAGTATAAGAAGATGTTCTCGCTGTTCACTGAGGACTCTGCCTGGCTCTTGAGAGCTTGAGGCTGTCCTGAGAACCATGAACTGTATTCTTTTTCCACATCTGTATTGTGTGTGGAAGGTTCTCAGGGGCGATCAGGATTGTGGGCCAAAGTCTCCATCAGTAATAATCCCCAAGTTACCTCCCCTTTGCTAGACACACACAAAAGAGAACACAAACTGGACTAACGGGCCCAGGGCTGCGGCCCTCTATAGATGTTAAGAATGCAGAAAGTCGGAGCAGGGTTGGATGCAGAAGAAGTGAGAGACTCCGAGCAGCGGTTGGACAGCAGTGCCATTGGTCAGCAGAGACGGTAGACTTGGGGCACCTTGGGGAGCTGCCAAATGGTCTCGCACAAGTTCTTCAGTGCCCAGGGGACAGCTGGGTCTGTTCATGCGCTGCATTGGGTAAACACTCACTTAGAAATGTCAGTGTGAGAGTTGTTCACCGCACACCCTGTTGCACACCATGAGAAAGGCCAGGGCTGCTCACGGAAGAGGAAGAGGCAGGGGCCTGGGCGCTACTTCCCCAGCTCTTCCCCGGAGAATCGGCCTGCGTGATCCAACTGTACTGCCTCCGAAAACAGGGCTCCCGGCTCCACCCCATTCCCTGCACCTCGCCCTGGCTTCGCTCGGGGAGAGCAGCAACGGGCAACAGGACTCGAGCCACAGCTACAGGTTAACGCACATCACCCTCCGGTCCGAGCAACCCTCAGACGCCTCACAAGGATCACTTTAGGCCTGTGATCTTCCTGTTACTCTCTCACACTCACCATACTGAATGCCCCATTGTTTCATTACTGGTCCTCAGTACATCCATGGAATCCAGTGTCTAATCCTTCCACAGATGTGTGGTCGCAGCAAGTGACTGAGCTCTGTGCACGTCCGCTCCAGGCACAATGCCAGGCGCACAGGTGTCACTAACTTCGTCATCCAAAAGAGGGTCTCGTGATTATGCTCCGTGCCATCTCGCTGAATTAGAATCTATTAGTGAGGAGCTCTGGGCCTGGTGTGGTGTGCACACCTGAATCCCAGCTACCTGGCAGGCTGACACAGGAGGATCACAAGTCCAGGCCAGCCTGGGCAACTTAGTGAGACTGTGTCCCAGATTTAAAAATTAAAAAGGGTTACAGATGTAGCTCAATGCTCCCTGGACTCGAAAGAACAAAGGGAGGGAGAAAAGGAGAAAGAGAGGAAGCTGGCTGTGGGCGGGAGGGCAGCTCCCTGGGGCGCCCCGTCTGGTGCACAGAAGGCCATGGACTCAGGACAAGCAGCTAGTCTGCCAACTGCAAGAAGAGCCAGGGCAACTGCGAGTAGTAGGATGGGGCAAACAGAGAAGCGGTCTCCATCCTCTATCTGCAGACAGATTTCTTCCCTGGTATTCATTCATGTATTATATTCCTGGGAAAGTTTTATTTGGAAAAAGAGTTCCGCCTAGCAGGTAGCGCTTGGCTAAGCTGCTGATAAGGGCGACATCCTGGCCCCCGACCACCACAGCCGACTTGGGGAGGCTCACTGGGTGCAGCACCTGAGGTGCGTGGGGCACCTGCTGCCTCCCACGGGGAAGGGACAAGAATAACCAAGTGGCTCTGTTGTGACAAGTGTGGCCAGGCTGTGTCTCGTGCTGTGCAGTGATGCAGAACACAGCAACGCCTGGGGCATCCTGGGAGGCTTCCAGGAGAAGGAGGCAGGATCCCATCAGGCTGTCTTGTGCTCCGTCCTGGTCCAGGGACACAAATGAAGGCCTTGGTCTGGTTTGACGGTACAGGGCAGGAGAGGAGCACGGAGCAGTGTGCACACAGCCTGGTTGCATAGCCAGGGACGACATCATCGGATCGGCACCCTAAGGACATGCGGGCTGCACGGTGCCCTGTCAGAGACTGGCACCCTGGCGCCAGGAGCCAGAGGCGTGGAAAGCAATTGAGACCATCGAGACCCTCGAGATTCAGTACACTTCACTCCCTGGGGCGGCCTGGCCTTACACCTCATTACTGCGATAGCAGGAATCATCCTAAAGTAAAAGCCACAGCGGGATCACTGCCATCATGGAGCTTGTGTTTATTTTAAAGGACGTGACTCTCCCTGACAGGTCTGATGAACACAGTGTGTGGGTCCCGGCCCTCCATGCTCTGCTGCAGAACTGAAAATGACAGCTTAGCCTGTCAGACTTGACTATGAGTGAAGTTCCCTGGGTATTTATAAAACATCAAGAAGATAGAATCATGTCAACAGAAGACAGGGCTTTTTATTAAAAAGCGCAGGACGAGTTTGGGTGTGGGTTGCGGCAGCTCGCTCATGAGCCGAACTTGGCCGCAGGCCGTGTCTGGGGAGTCGTGTGCTGCGGGCTTCGCACCCGTCAGGGACAGACACGCAGAGCTGCGCGCAGTCAAGCAAAGATAGGCACTGGTCAGCGGCTGCTTCGGGCTTTTGTTTGTTTAAGGCATGGTTTCGGCTTCCCCTGAGAAAGTGAAAGCTACCCAAGTAAAGAAAGGAAGCTTCAGGCTGCAGACACAGCTGGTGTTTAGTTTTAGTCTGCATTTTGCTGGTTTTTGGCACCCTGGCCTGTCACACTTGCCAAGATCCCTGAGAATCCAGGTGACTCTGGGAGGCCGAGGAAGACAGTCTGCAAGTTCGAGCCCGGCCTGGGCCACTCAGCGACTCAGACATCTGTATGTTGTTTTATAAATATCCAGTTTCACTCACAGTCAAGTCGGACGGGCTAAACCGTCAAAATAAAAACTGAAAAAGGCTGGGGATGTAGCTCAGTGCACAGGCCCTAAATTCAATCCCGAATGCCCGCCGCATACGTCGTAGAGTTTGGGCTGTGGACCTTTCACGTGCAGGTCTGTGCATGTCCCGCCGGCGTCCGCGGACCGGTTTTGCCACTCCGGGCTCACGACGGACGCGCGGCTGGGCAGCATCTGCGCAGGCGCGAGCGCGTCCGGCGCTGTCCTTCACGCAGGCCCCGCCCCGGCTCCGCCTTCTGACGTCACCGTCTGCGCCGCTCGCCGCGGAAGCAGGAAGTGGGACCAAAACAAAGGAGCGGCGGCCGGGAGCGAGCCAGCCCGCCCGCCCTCGTCTCCCCGCCGCGCGCCCGGCCCGTCCGCTGACCCCAGCAGCCGTCCGACTATGTCCACCATGGAGAAGCACCTGTTCAACCTGAAGTTCGCGGCCAAAGAACTGGGCAGGAGTGCCAAAAAATGCGACAAGGAGGAGAAGGCCGAAAAGGCCAAAATCAAAAAGGCCATCCAGAAGGGCAACATGGAGGTGGCGAGGATACACGCCGAAAACGCCATCCGCCAGAAGAACCAGGGCGTGAACTTCCTGAGGATGAGCGCGCGGGTGGACGCGGTAGCCGCCCGGGTGCAGACGGCGGTGACTATGGGCAAGGTGACCAAGTCCATGGCCGGCGTGGTCAAGTCGATGGACGCGACGCTGAGGACCATGAACCTGGAGAAGATCTCTGCCCTTATGGACAAGTTCGAGCACCAGTTCGAGACGCTGGACGTCCAGACGCAGCAGATGGAAGACACGATGAGCAGCACGACGACCCTGACCACTCCCCAGAACCAGGTGGACCTGCTGCTCCAGGAGATGGCCGACGAGGCGGGCCTCGACCTCAACATGGAGCTGCCACAGGGCCAGACCGGCTCCGTGGGCAGCAGCGTGGCCTCGGCCGAGCAGGACGAGCTGTCCCAGCGATTGGCCCGCCTGCGGGACCAGGTGTGAGGCGGGCCGCGCCCTGGAGCGCGCCGGGAGCCGAGGTGCCCTTCCGCCTGCCTTCGGGTTTACAGCACTGGGAACTCCAGTCTTTCCCCGCCCTTAACCGGATCTTAAAATTCTGTGTCGCTTGTGATGATGTGTATTTTTACAGCTGCCTTTTAACAACTAGTTGAATTGGCGTATATGGATTTTGAAAATTCGATGCGAATCCTAGTTCCCACATACTCAGTTTCTCATTTAAAATTATCAGAGTGGAGGGTTTTTGTTACTTCAGTGTGATTGGTGATACATGGGATGACAGGTGGTACATAAAAGTGCAAGGAGGAAATGGCTATTTAGTCTGGCTTCACGCTCCGGCACTTCCTCCAGCGTGCTCACTGGACAGTGCTGTCTCTGTATAGCCTTTGTTTCCCTTTCTTTGTTTTTGCCATCAGAGCAGCATTGCAATTAATTACTGATTTGCTCTCATAACTTTTCCTATAGTTATCTTAGGAAATTTTTCAGTAATGCTCTCACTGTTTACATTCTTTAAGTTTTTCATGTGATAATAGAGTTTGGGTAACTGAAAAAAATGCCACATAACTTCATTATCAGGAAAAATATGTTCATTTATATATTCTATTTACTAAGTAGAGTTTTTTAAAAGACTTAGAAGGTTTAACGTTGGGCAATTTCTAGCTATTTTCCTATGTCAACAGTGTAAGTAGGCTCTTGATAAAGTGTTAATTAGCATGGCATTCATATTCCATATTCCATACCTAACATTGCCAAAGAATTGTTGATTGGTTTCTGGAAGCCCTGGGACTGTGTTTATAGGTTTTGTTTTGATTTTAACAACCAAAAATAGAAATAAAATTAGAACTGCATTTTAAGTTCTAATTATTTGCATTTATTTGACTTAAAGCAACAGTGCTTTAGAAATTTCAAAAATACAAGTTGGAATGTTTGCTTAGCCATGCAAATAACTTGAATCTGCGTCCAGCCAGCTCAGAGCTGGGAAGGCGAGTTGGGACCTGAGGGAAAGACAGGCTGGGCGCAGCTGCACCGGTTCCTCCTTCCGGAATGGCTGTCTCCAGAGGGTGAAGTCAAACACGCAGCCACCACTTCGTCATGGCCGCAGAACATGGATAGCAGCAGTTTGCTTTTGCTTGGCGAGTACGTTAATCTGAGTTAAACACTTACAGGTTTTCTTAAAGTGTCCTCCCTTGATGGGCAGATTTCTCCGTAAGAGAATTCCAGTGTTGGAGAAAATGGGTACAGGGTCTTTTCCAAGTTGTTTGAAACTTTCAGAATCATGGGTTCATCATTGTAACTTCTTTTCCAGTGTGCCTGAGTGAAGGGAAAAACTAACAAGCATATGCAGTTGAGGACTGACACTCTTGGTTTAATAAGCATCTAACTGGAGGTTGTCAGGAAGTCTGCTGTAAGGGACACTGGTTCTGCCCAGCGTCTCTTGAGGCCCTGTGGCAGGAGCCGTGTGGCCACCTCCACATGCGCAGAGATGGCTGTGTGAGTGCATCCTGTGTCTTAGGTCTTTTAGACTGGAAAACTTCATCAAAACCAACAGAATAGCTTAGTGTTGACTCCTTTGATAATTGAAGACCCTTTTATAGTGCAAATATTCCTATCAAAATATTTTGTGAGATGAAACAATGCTTGTATATCCTTGAGCTTTCTTAAAATATGTTTATTTCATACTATATGAATGTACATTTCTATGAATCAAATATTATTTTCAGAGGCACTACAGGCCCGTGGATTATTTCTCCCTTTTGGAGCTGATGCAGTGTTGAAATGTAATTACAGAGATTTGTTAAATAAATCATTTTAAACTGCATGTTATTGCATATGAATATGGATTCCACTTCAGCTATTTAAAGGCTGGGAATATAGTTTAGGGGGACAGTGCATGCTTAGCATTCATAGGCCCTGGATTTGATCTCAAGACCCCCCACCAAAAAAACGCCCTTTAAGAAAGGAGATGTCATAGGTAGATTTGGCTTAGAAAGCATGCTGTTTCCCCACACATATTCTCAAACTTTGCACCAGAATTCTTGCTCGGCATGGCATTTTCTTGTGTATTGCTGGGAGCCTTACCTGTTACTTCACTACCATACTTACTTCTTCGTTACAACAAGATCCCTGTTCTGTGACACTTCCCTAGACCAGAGACAGATCTACTTAGAAAACGATCCAACCCGGATGTACCAGGGAGGTAGGTAATCTTCATGCAACTACTAGAACTACTTTCAGTCCTCCTTTTTTCTGCCTTCAAATGCAGTTTATAGCCCGGATTTAAAATTAATGGGGAAAGAAGAGAGTGAACTTATGGGCAGATGTTTGTCTTCTGTTTAACAGTTTTAATGCAAAAGCCCAGATGTGCACTGTCAGAGAACTTTAAATCTGTCCCTCCTGAAGGAGTGTGAGCCTTGGCGTGTAAGGGCCTCTGAGACACAGGCCTGGACAGCTCTGGATGCCACCAACACTGCTGGCTTTGAAAAGGACCATGAAATAAGCACCATGGGCTGGGACCTGGCTCCGTGTAGAGCGCTTGCCTAGCATGTGTGAGCCCCTGGATCCGCCCACCTTATTTACTGAAGGTCGAGTCAAGGTCAGCCAGCCAGGACCCCCACAGAGGAGCTTCCAGTGCGGGGATCGCCACACACCCTGGGCCTTTGGCAGCCACGATGCAGAGCTCAGACCTGGCACCAGGAGCACAAAGTATGGGCCAGGGATGTTAAACCAGCAGGTCTCTGTAGTTGTGTTTTTTAATTAATTGCCCAGAATTAGCAAAAGTTCTGGCTGGTTTTCCCAGTTTTGTTCTCTGCCACCAGACAGCAGGCCCACAGGGAGGTCAGGCAGGGTCTGGCACGGTCTGTGCCCTGGATCTGAGCTGGCGGGCGGCGGGGGCCCTGGCCGCGTCCCCAGGCAAACACAGGCCTCACTGGGTGCTCCCGGGACCAGGGGCAGCTGTCCCAGCGCTGTGCTTGCCCCTGCTGCATTCATCCAAGCCCCGACCCTCGGGATTCGTGAGTCAGCCCTCTTTCCCGAAAGGTGTTGGGACGAGCGAGCCCTCAAGTCCTGGACACAGTGAAAGACACCAAAACAGCAGGCACCAGCCCTGTGGAGCTTCTTTCTAGAAGTTTATAAAAAGCAGGCTGTTGCTCTTAAATGTTGTTCAGTACAGTGAAGTAGCTAAGAAATGAATATAAAAAGAAAAATGGACACGGTGTAAAAATATGAAGATGACACTGAAGATCAGTGCAAGCTGGCACGGTGGCACATACTTATAGTCCCAGTTACTCAGGAGGCTGAGGCAGGAGGATCCCAAATTTAAGACCAGCTTGGGCAACAGTCGGACCCTGTCTCAAAAGAGAAACATATCAGTTCAGTTTTTACATCCTCTCAACTTTTAAGAAGGGGAAGAACCACGATATAAGGCAGTACACCATGCCATTCAACCCCACAGATACTAGGAGAAAGAGTCCCCTGTGTCCTTGGTGGTTACAACTGGCATCTTAGAGCAGGAAATACTGGGTTTCCAAGGGGAAAATGGGTCCAGGAAACCACAGACTCCCTGGTGCGGCTGCCCTGGGCAGAGTGGACTGGAGGGGAGGTCCATTTGATGTGACGGGGTGAAAAGCCAGGTCACAGTGTGGAGTTGCTGTGGAAGGGAGGACGTGGACTCGTGGGACAGTCATCCAGCTGGAGGGGAGCGCAGAGCCCGCTCAGTGTTTCTGGGTCCCCGAACCCCACAGGAGAGCTGCAGACCCGGGCACAGAAGTCTGCTGTGCTGCCCGGCCTGTGGCAGGCCAGCCCTGCGCCTTCCACCCCCGAGGGTGGTTGCTCTCCCCGTGAATAGCTTAATGTCATCCTTCGGGGAAGAGCCTGGAGTTAAGGGTCAGGAACACAGAACAATTGCTTTGATAGTTTCAACTTACTATGTTTTTTCACAAAACAATTTAAATGCGTTTTAATTGCATTTAGCTGGTGCTTTTTCTGAGCAGAGTCTAACGATGAAAGCATTGGGCGAGCCGTGTGAATTTTTTCCAGCCTGTCCCCAATTCGTGTTTGTAGCCATAACCATTCTGTGACTTTGGGCTGTTTCAGTGAGAAAGTAAACCACAGCTGGGATATAAACAGTGACCGTTTGGGGCGTTATTTTATTTTTGTGGAGTTTGGGGGTGGTATTTGGGTATGCTGTTATGGTTCCCTGCATTTTGCTGACATCAAACAGAGGGATCTAACCGATGAGGATAAAAACATTTCTGCAAATATGAATCTCCTCAGTGTAGCCAGAAACAACAAAAAAAGAACAAAGCCAATTGCTTTCTCTACAGTGTGCATGTGCCAGCAACTGCCCCAGCTCTGACTGCTGTCGCGGGGCCACGTGGCCATGCTGCAGGGAGCGCCACAGGCCTTCCCAGGTTCGCCTCACTGCTCTGCTCAGCATACAGCGGCGTGTTAGGGAGACAGTGCTGCGGCCCTCTCAGCTGCAGTCATACTCAAATTCCATGTGTGACTCTTAAGACCTTGTAAAAACCCATCTCTGCGGGCACCAGTCTTTGAGGAAGCTCTTGCACAGCTTGCTCGGACGTGGCCCCAGGATCAGGGCTGGAAGGAACTTGGGAAACCTGCCTGGAGATGAGGACTAGAAGTCAGCCACCTTCTCCACGGCTGTACCAGAGGCTCCCACCGCTTCCTTGGAAGGCAGCCTCTAGTTACACCCTCAGGGCGCTTTCTGTGAATGTTCGCTCTTGGTTTAGCTGCCTTCTCACCCCCTGAGTATGTTCATCCACTCCGTGTGCCTCCTATTTTAAATTGGTTGCTTCCAGACTCTCACTATGGCCACAAGCTCTGGATTTCATTTTCAGTCCCTTGCAGCCATTCTTCTGCTTGCAGCTGACCGGCTGTGTCCACATGGCTGAGCACTGTAAATCCCTGCCCGGGGACAGCGAGTCCACATCAGGTCGTCAGGAGCACGTGGCACGTGGGGAAGCAGTGTGCACCAGGTCTGAGCTCCTTCCTGCTGGGAGAGACTCTGTCGCTTCACCCCCAGGGACAGACAGGAGTTCATGCGTGCTCCCCGGTGTCCACCACTCCTCCATGTTCCAGGCCACCAACCCCTAAACCAAGACGGGCACTGTCCAGGTCAAACCAGGCCTCGGGCTGGGGCGGCACCCTTTCCTTCCAGCCTCTGGGCTGCAGCAGCAGCTGCCGGGCTTGGCGGTGCCCTTCTAAAGACCTCAGGGACCCCATTGGCATCGCGACAGCCCTGTCACCTGAGCCAGGCTCTGCAGCCCCCTGCAGGCCCTGCTGACCTCCTTGGTCGACTCCAGGCCAGCTGCAGAGCCGCCTGCCCCTCGCGTCCCGCCGAGCAGCCTCCCTGCTGACCACAGAGCAGCACACTCTCGCCCCTCTGCCAGCCGCTCCCACCCCTTACATAGCCCGTGCGCCCCTCACCCACAGCTCTGCGCCCTCTGTGGCCGCCCTGGTACCGGCTGCGTGCCTAGGCGCAGGAACACAGGCTGCTGAGCTGTCACCACTGTGCCAGGCTTATCCTGGGCCACGGGGCCATCCCGAGCATCTCTGAAGGGAGGCTTTAAGGTGGCCAGGGGAAGTCAGTGGTCATTCTGCGGCTTTGGCCAAGCGAGTCATTAAACTGCCTCTCTGTGTCCCGCACCCCGTTGGGTGCAGCTGCTGAGCCCCGGCAGTGAACGGAGAGAGAGGCAGCCAGGGAGGGCGCGGCGGGCGCCGGCCCGGAGAGCTAGGTTGCTCGAGTGCTCAGCAGACCAGGGACAGGACCATTCTCGGGACAGGTGACGGGTGGGGCTGGGCTGCCCTTGCCTCTTCTCACCTCTGTTCCCCAGCGCTGGGGCCCGCCCTGCCCGTCACCCAGCTGCCCGTGTGGACTCCGGCCAGAGGGCGAGGGTCACACAGGCTCACCCTGGCTGGCCTCCCAGTCCCTCAGTCATCCCATGGGTAGTTCCTGGGGACATGGGAGCCACCAGGACAAAGGCCCCCCTCTGGGTCTTACGTTCCAGGCCCACGGACAGAGCCGGAGACATCCATGACTCTCAGGTCACCTGCCACCCACGGGTCCTGCCGTCCTGCCTCAGCTGACTCCTCCCTGCGTCTGTGGGGAGGTCGGGCCGCTGTGCTCACCCAAACACTCGCGCTCTGACACACACAACGGTGCACACTCCTGCACATGTGATCTCTGGTTCTCACTGGGGACTCAGTACCCAAAGGAATGTCTGTCACCTTCCATTTCTTACTTTTTTTCAAATTTTTATTTTTATTAGTCCATGTTCGCAGTACGTAATGACCACATTCCTGGTGGGGAGTTGGTGCATGCACACAACACAACTCCTTTTTCATCCTCTTCCACTCCCCTCTCTTCCTCCGTCTCTTGTCCCCCTTCCTTGCCCTTCTTGTTCACATCACTGGGCTCTCGTGTGCCAAGACAGCTGAGGAAGGGAGGCACAGTGTCCACCCGTAGGACTGAGGGGCCGAGACGCACAGGCCAGTGTCCTCCACCTGAGCGCTGTGGGCGGCAGGAAAGCAGAGCTGGTCCTGGGCTCCCCACCACCTCTCCTTGCCATGCCCAGGAACAGTGCCCCAAGAACCTGTGAGCCCTGACCGAGCTCTGTCTTGCAGCTTCCTGGAGAGAATCGACAGCGTGAGCCTGGTGGACTACACACCCACAGACCAGGTAAGCACGCACTGTCGCCATCCACCTCCAGAACCACTCGGGGGTGCTTTTAAAAAAGGGTTCTTGCCCTGCGTGTGTCGGGTGTGCCACTAGACCCTGGCCCTCCCCAACCGGACAGCGTGGGAAGAATTCCACGGCGACCAGGACCGTGGGGTTCCTGCTGGCCCTGAGCCTCCATCCCCTCTCAGGCCACCCCTCCTGCTGGGCCCAGGACACTCCAGGCGGGGCCCAGAGCGGCTCCCTGGGCTGAGCCAGAACAAAGCAACCTCTCCGGGCTAGCAAAGAGCAGGGGACGCTAGAGGCCACATTGGCCCTCAGATACCTGGGGACACAGCCCGAGTGGAACCCAAGGAGCGTAGGCGGGTCAGTCTCCCTCAGACAGCCCCCAGCACCCTCCCCCTCGGTGCCTCCCAAATGCCTGGAGAGCGGTCAGTCTGGGTGGCTAGTCTTGCTCACCCCCGAGGGCTGTGCCCTAAACTCTCCTTGCTGCGTGCAGACTCAGGACCACCTTGGCCCCAGGTCAGGGCGCGGATTCCAGGTGGATCTGGGTGAGAAAGCAGCCTGACACGTGCCCCGCGTGCAGCTCTCACGTCTGACTCAAGGAGTTTTCTTGTCCCCTCGGGACTGCATCATCTGGCAGGAGACGCAGCGGAGCCCAAGGACCCGGCTGCAGCAGAGATCTGCTCCCTCGCTGTCGGCCACAGCAGGCAGGAGCATGAGCTCAGAACTTTCTTAAAAAGTCTTAAAATCAGACCACATATTGGGTCGTTAGGACCGCCTGACACGTGAATCATGGGGCTTTTCTCTGGGCTCCAGACCCAGTTCGATGGTTGGAGTTCCCAGCTCTTTCTGGGTTGTACAGTCCAGGTCCCCACGCCCACCCAGCCTCTCCTCCTCCCAGGACCTGCTGAGATGCAGAGTGCTGACCTCTGGGATCTTCGAGACGCGGTTCCAGGTGGACAAAGTGAACTTCCAGTGAGTGCAGCCCGGACCGGGCAGGGTGACAGTGCCCTCTGGGGGGCTCCGTGTTGATGTGGGCCACTTCCCTTTGGGTAAAAATTAGAAAGGCCTGGAAGGTTCCACGCACGTGGGTTGATGGGCCCCGGGCTAGGTCAGGAGGACAAGAAGCAGCGGCCCCTGCTGCCCCTTGGGGTACCCCCCCCTCCCCGTCGTGCCCCTCACTGAGCCAGCGGATCTCACTCCCCTCCGTGGTGAGGCAAAATGTGTTCTCCCTGCACAGAGCTCGCCTGCCCCAGGCCACCAGCCTGGTCCCCACACTCCCACCCAGCTGTCCAGGACTCAGCTGTCCGTGCAGCAAGCCTCCCTAAGCACCAGATTCCGGACTCCTCGCTGCCCCCGTCACTGCACCACAGCCATCCACCATGTGCCCCAGGCCGCCCCACCCTCCTCTCCCCTCCACCTGCCGCCCAGCCCTCCAGGTTAGACGGTGTCAGCACCCTCCAAGTTCTCTGGCTTCTCTGCCACAGGGCCTTGGCACATCCTGTCCTCAGAGCCCTGGATGCTGCCGGGGCTGAGTGGACCCCACGTTCTGTCATGGCATCCTTCAGCCCCCGGGTCTCTGTGGTATCTGCTCTGCAGCCCACACCTGACGGGCCCCTGCTTGGTCCCTTCCCAAGTCACCCTCAGGAGCCGCTGTTCATCTGTGTGTTCTGAGCCCCTGTACCTGGCGGCATCCACTCCTGGGCACCCTGAGGACCCAGCATGACACTGCCATGGGATGTAAGGCCTGGCCAAGCCCGGCCACGTCCACGCTGTCTGGTGGGGGGCCGACTGCAGCAGGACCCCAGAAGGGTCCTTCGTGCCACCTCCTCCATACCACAGAGCACCTCTTCAGCCCGCAGGTCCCCCTGGGAGATGACTGAGGCACCACCCAGGCCCTGCGTGGACCTCGGGCGACACAGGCCCTGCTTGGGGCGGGTGCGTTCTCAGAGCCCAAGCCTGCAACGGCCGGGAGGGCCGGGCAGGGCGCATGGCACCACGGGGCGGAGGAACCCAAGGGACGGCAGGGAAGACTCAGGAGCCTCAGCTGGCAGGCGGCGGCCAGACCCGGGGTGGCCCGGTGGACAAGGCTGTGGCTGGGTGGCCAGGGCCTCCCTCGTTCCTGGGTGGGGAGAACTGAGACCACCCTTCCCGGTGGGTCCCCTCCGCGACCCCAGTGGCCTAGCAGGACATGGCGTCAACTCGAAGCCGCTGACTTATTAGACACACTGTGTGCCCACCACGCAGTGCGGGCCGTGCTCGGTGCCCCCTCTCCCTACAGCTCCGAGTGGGCGGCAGGAGGGAGGAGGCTGGGAGAGGCTGAGGTCACGCGGGGCGGGCCACATAGCAACGTGGTGACCAGCGAACACCCTGAGCAAGGGAGGGAGCGGACAGCGCCAGCCCCAGCCCCCGTGACGGTCCCCTGCGCTCCTCCACAGCATGTTCGACGTTGGCGGCCAGCGTGACGAGCGGAGGAAGTGGATCCAGTGCTTTAACGGTGACTCCCCTGCTCCCCGGGGGGCGGGGGCGGCTCAGATCTGTGACCCAAACTGTGTACAGCCAGCTCCCGCTGTGTTGCTGTGCCGCTTCCCTGCGTGTGGATCGCGCAAACAGGGCACTTAAGGACCCCCAGTTCCCCTCAGCCCTTTGGGCAACCCCGTGCACACGCAGCACACCTCACATCGCGTGTGCAGTCCCTGGTGACACGCCCGCAGACCCGGGGACCAGCTGGCAGGTGTGTCTGTCGCACTGTGGTCTCTGCTCGCTCAGCTGCCCTCTCGTTCTCTTTCCCGCCAAGATGTGACCGCTATCATCTACGTCGCGGCCTGCAGCAGCTACAACATGGTCATCCGGGAGGACAACAATACCAACCGGCTGAGAGAGTCCCTGGACCTTTTCGAGAGCATCTGGAATAACAGGTGACAAAGGGCAGGTGTAGTCAGCCGCTCCGTCACAGATCTCCTTCTGTTAAACGGACGTACAGAAGCCGAGTGCAGTGACACAGGCCTAGTCCCAGCTACTCGGGAGGCTGAGGCAGGAGAATTCCAAGTTTGAGCCCAGGATGGGCAACTTGGTGAGATCCTGCTTCAAGATAAAATAAAAAGGGCTGGAGATGTAGCTCAGTCATAGAGCACCCCCGGGTTCAAACCCCAAAATACACACACACACACACACACACACACATGAATTGAAAGGTCGCAGGCCTCTCTATCAGCAGCGCTCATGTTCACGTGCGTTCTCCAAGGAGCATGTCCTGTCCTTGCTGACAAAACCTGAACTGTGGGAAGTACCTCTTTCAGTCCACCTAAACTGTCATTATACTTAAAATGAGCACTGTCCTTTGATGACACTCTGGTGGTGCTTTTTCAAGAAAATTTAAATCATTTTGAAAGCCTGAGATTAAATCTGGGGTGCAAAGCTGATTTCATTTGGTTTTTAAAATTGAGAACATCTGCTGCTGACTGCATGGTCTCCGAGGTCACTCAGAGCCCCAAGCGCAGCAAAATGGTGCCTGAGATGGCCGTGTGGCAGACGCGAGGGGTCAGGTCAGAAAGGAAGGCCCACCCAGCACGCAAGCCACTACCCAGCGGAAGCCAGCGTGTGCCGTGAGACACTCAGGGAGAGATGCCACCACGGAGAACGGGAAACGAGCTGAGCTCGGAGTATAGAAGTCTTCCTCTGTCAAGCACTCGGCAGCCCTCTTTGGTTTTATGGTGTCAAGACAGCTGATGGGAAAGGAGCGGGGCCAGGAGGTGGCAGGCGTACGAAAGGACGCTTCAGAGTCGTTATAAACCCTACACCCACGGTCACACACAAAGGGGACCCCAGACTTGCACCGCGAGACAGGTTTGCAGACACCACGATCGGCGTGGGGTGCAGCTCAGTGGCACAGCGCTTGCCGAGCGCGCGGGAAGGACCACGTTCCGTCCCCATGCTCCAGAGAAAGAAAGAAAGAGCCCCTAGCCAGAAAACTCTGAGACTGCCGGTCTCTGGGTGTCTCTGGGTATAATTACACTTGATCTTTCCCATACGCTTGTTTCTGATGTAAGATCATAGAATCTTGTTGGGGAGGCGGTACTGTGATTAAACCCAGGACCTCTCAAGTGACAGGTGTGCACTCTGCCATGGGGTTACATCTCAGCCCTTTCTTAAAATTTGCTTTTGAGATGGAATCTCACTAAATTTTGAACTTTTGATCATCCTGCCTCAGTCTCCCAAGTAGCTGGCATTTCAGGTGTACATCACCATCCCCAGCTATAAATTATAATCTCAATTTAATTAATTTCAGGTTAGTTAATCTTAAAGATTATAGAAAATAATCTTAAAGTAATCTTTTTACTAAGATTATATATTTGATAACTAGAAGAAACAGTGCTGCTCTTTCCACTTGGGTCACGTGGAGCCCTCGGAGGTGAAGGACCCCACGGACACTGCTCACTCACACAGTTCACGGCGCCCGCCTCATGAAGCAGGGAGCCGGGACCTTTGCCTGCTTCCTGTCACCCTCCCCAGGCCACCTCCCTGTCCCTTGCCACAGATCTGGTTATTGTCAGGACCAGACCTGCTGGGGCGGGCGGGGACCAGCCTGTGAGTCATGCGTCCTTCTGTGGCTGCGTGGTTGTTAACACTGTAACTTCTGACAGCAGGCCAGGCCGACGGCACAGAGCAGACAGCTAAATCTCGGCTTGGTCACCAGTAAACTTCCGTGAGCAGTGGAACTGAGTTAGAACGAGCCGATAGACTAAGTGACAACCCGCGTCTGCCATGGCTCGGACGTGAGGGGCCCTGATGCCTCCAACCCACCCGGCTGTCTCGGGGAGGGGACAGCCACAGGGTGCCCTGCAGGTCAGAGGCACTGCCACAAAACCAAGGGTGTGGAATGTGTGTCTGCTGCTCCTTCCAGGTGGTTGCGGACCATATCCATCATCTTGTTCCTGAACAAGCAGGATATGCTGGCAGAAAAAGTCCTGGCAGGGAAATCGAAGATCGAGGACTATTTCCCGGAGTATGCAAATTACACTGTCCCCGAAGACGGTGAGATGCAACACGGTGCCCGGCTTTCTCGGTAGTCCTGCCTCAGGGAGCCCCGTTAACTTAGGTCCGTCCTCTCCTGCCGCCGCGACCGCGCCAGGCCGGCCGTGTTGCAGGGTCAGGACCCGGGACATTGGCACAGACACGATGAGGCCCCTCAGGGACAGCGCCCAAGTCGGGCTTCAGGTTTTCAGACGAAGGCCGCCCCTCAGCGCCCACCTGCCGGGCTCGTCCCTGCACGCCGCGCACACGGGAAGGGGGCTGCCGCAGCTCCCCTCTCCCTCGCGTGGCGCCTGTTGTCCTCCGCGGGGCGATGCGGGCTTCCGGGCCATGTGGGTGGAGCCCACGAAGGCTGGGCAGTGTGGCGTGGACGGGGGCGCGGCCCTGTTCCCAAGTCTGGTCACCGCTCAGCTCTCTAGAGCCTTCTGTGAGTGCTGTCTGGCTTTCTCCGTCAGAGGCCAGAGGGCCGGGCGGGGTGCGAGCGACAGCATCCGGCTGCACCTCGGTCTCACACCACTTAAATGCAGTTTCGTTTTTTTCATTTCCACAGCAACACCAGATGCAGGAGAAGACCCCAAGGTTACAAGAGCCAAGTTCTTTATCCGGGACCTGTTTCTGGTGAGCACTTTTGTTAACGTTTCCTTCTGCCAGCTTCACGCTGTGTTGTTCTCTCTCGCTGAATCTTCCCCACAGCCGTGACCCTTGGTGTCATGAGCGAGCTCACCAAGGTCCGGAGCGGTCAGGTCGTCCCCAGCGTCACACGGCTTCCGGCCATGCCCCACCCCAGGACCCACTCGCAGGTGCCAGATCTGGTCCCTCGCATTTTCCAAAGGGACAGAAAGCGACCGGCAAAGTTGAGGACACTTTACTCGCGCTCTGGTGCCCACTCCTCTATCCGAGAGTACAGTAGTCAACATGAAAACGGAGTGTCTCAAATTCAGTCATTTCCCTTTTCTTCAATTTTTAAGATAACTGCAAAAATAGGTAAAACGTGAAAGAATTGTGCAAATCGCTCCCATAGCCTCCTCACCGAAACTCACCAACTGGCAGAATTTCCCTCATCACTGTATCCAAATCCTCTGAATGACGGTCTTACCACAACACGGAACCGCAGGCTCTGGGTCCTTCCTTGCTTGAACCTGGTGGCTGTCAGGTGTCCCCAGCGACTCAGGTGCACGTGACCTTCTGCTCTGTGGCGGTCAGCCAGGGACGCCCGCGGGCCGTGACATCAGGGGTGAGGCACCCTGCCTTCTGCCAGGAGTTAGAAGGTAGCGGCGTCACCTCCGGGAGGGGCAGCAGTGTCCGGAAGAGAGGGCAGGGCGGGGTGGGGTGGGACCTGGGTGCTGAGGGTCGGAGCCGCTTCTCTGGGCTAGATTCCTGAGCCTGCACTCTGCTGGCGACATCGGGAAGGTCCTCCGCCAGAGAATGGGGTAGAGCAGGGCTCTGTGGCGTGCAGATGTAGCGCTGTTGTGATGAGAACGAACGGTGAGCTGAGTGTGCAAGGCTGGGCATTTGGTGAAGGTTAGAGACAGAGCTCTGCCCTCCCCAGGGCCTCCGGGCGTGGACAAGTCCTGTCGCCCTGACGGTGCACAGACCTGGCTCCTGCCTTCTGCACAATCAGGAACTGTGGGTGTAGGAGGCACAGCCCAACACTGACTGCGGAATCTGCCTGGCGGTGTGTGATGTGCACGGTGGAGAAGTGGGAACCCGGGCTCGGGAGGAGCCAGGCAGCTGCGGGGTGAGGGTCAGGGTCAGGGTGTCAATGCTCGGTCCCGACAGGAGCACGAAGGCCCGGGGAATAAAAGACACATGGAGAGACAGGGGAGAAGGTGAGTTCGGGCAGAGACAAGCAGAGGCCACCCCAGATGTCCGTCACGGCCACTGTGGAAGGAGGGCACAGGGCTGACCACCGGGGCTGTCCCTGACAGGCCGCTTTTTCCTGTGGGGAAGATGGGCGTTTCTGTAATCAGTCTGGAGCCGGACAGCCAGGCGTTGGCCCCCAGGGTCCCGCCCGCCACCATGAACCACCTTGTCCCTCGCACTGGAAGGCAGCTGCAGGCAGGTCCGTGCCGGGCAGCCCTGCCCTTATGCTGGAGAGGTGACAGTCACACTCAGCAACTGGGACGATCCTTTATGTCCCTGGGCTGTCTGCCTTGCATCTCAAAGCTCACCTGAGAGTTCCTCCCTTGGACACAACCTGCTGAGAGGCCTCAGGGCTTGGCAGCAGCCCGGGACCCAGCCCGGGGACAGCCATTTCTCCCCCAGGCCCATTTCCGTCACCTTCAGTGAACATCAGTGTGCAGATCAGGTGTCAAGAGTCAGCAGACTGCAGCGGCTGGGCACTGAGCCCACTCCTGAGTGTGTGGCCCTGGGCAGGCACAGCCGGTCCTGTGATCACGGCGAACAGCTTCAGTATCTTCCAACCCTCGTGCCCAGGGAAGTGTTTGGCACACACGGGATAGAGAACAGGTGAAAACAGGCTTTCCTCCGTAGGAAAAAGACAACACCCCAGAAGCCTGGCTGTTGGTGAATGGTGGCCCTACGAGGGTCGTTGTCATGGGACCCTTTCTGCCTTCCCAGCAGCTGTGGCCAACAGGCTTTGCAGACATTGGTGAGGGTACCCAGTGGGGCCTGAGGACGGGTCTGTGCGACCTTTTACAGCCTGGGCTGGAGGAGGCTGGGGCCAGAGAGCAGCTTCTGCCCTCGGCGAGCTGGTGGCTGTCACCTCCCTGCGAGGCCTATGTCCTCAACTCCTCCTCCTGTAGGGACGCCCACACTAGATTAGCATCTGCTCTAGTAGCCTCATTCTACTTAATTCTCTCTTCAGAGAGAGTCACATCTGAGGGACTGGGGGTTAGGACGGACGCGTGACTCTCGGTGGGGGACAGTGCAGCCGCGTGGCCCCTCTGTCCTCTGCACCCCGGCTGGTTCCTGCTCCTCATGCCTGGGGCTCTGAGAGGTCCTCATACACACAGTGGATGGGCTTCAACCTGCATTTCCAATGCTGCTGATGACAGGACACTTTTCTGCAGACCACCAGGGACATTTCTGCCAGCCAAGGCAATACAGCGAACACCAGTGGTCACCTGCGTGGCCAGGGGGCCTTGTTGCACATGGGAACTTGACTCCATGGAGACTCAGTGAATAGAGTCCTGGGTTTATCCGTGGCAGCCATGGCTTCTGTGTTGACCAGGTAGACAGAGGACAGTCCCACCACAGAAGCAAATTCTGTCCCACCACCCCGGCTAGGTACCTGCGGGAGCCCTGTGCCCACCTCATTCCCCCACTGCCAAGGCCCACACCTGCCATCTCCACAGCCGTGGGCTCGGGGTCACAGGAAGCTTGAGGCTGTCCAGGTCTGGACTAATCAGCTTTCCGTCGCTGGGATATGATACCAGACACCCACAGTTTAAAGGAGGAGGGCTTGTTCAGCTCATGGTTTAAGGGGATTCAGTCCATGGTCAGCTTCTCCAAGGCAGGAACACCATGGTGGAAGGGCAAAGTGGAGGAGCAAAGATGCTTAGTTCCTGGTGGCCAGGACACAGAGCTGGAGAGCAGCCCCAGAGAGGCCAGGTACCAGACCTAGACCCAAAGCCACATCTCCGTCCCCACCTGACATGGCCAGAAGTGTGCTGTGCTGATCTGCTGGGCACCCTTCATCAAGCGAAGTGGCCATCTCAGGGTTAGGGGTCCCAAGGCCCAGCCCACCTACGTGTCCACGCAGCCCCCCGTGCCAGAGCCACACAGCTCC
This sequence comes from Hystrix cristata, assembly GCA_004026905.1. Taxonomy (NCBI): domain Eukaryota; kingdom Metazoa; phylum Chordata; class Mammalia; order Rodentia; family Hystricidae; genus Hystrix; species Hystrix cristata. The sequence continues at coordinate 19,453 of PVJO010004045.1, forward strand.
CACACAGATGCCCTGTTTTGCAGAGGATCAGCACGGCGACCGGTGAGGGCAAGCATTACTGCTACCCCCACTTCACCTGCGCCGTGGACACAGAGAACATCCGCCGCGTCTTCAACGACTGCCGCGACATCATCCAGCGCATGCACCTCAAGCAGTACGAGCTCTTGTGAGGGCGGCAGCGCCCCGCCCGCCTCGCCCAGTCCCGGAGGTGGGCGTCCCCTCGAGACTGCGCCGTCTGCCCCACGCCGCGGTAGGACGCAGTGTCTAGTGTCGCCCATGCGTGAGCACCAAGCCTCTGGCTACCTCTGTCCCCAGGTTTGGTTCTGTAGCTTTGTTCCGTTCCCACTCAACACAGCCGCCCCCCACCCTCCGCTCCCTCCGGGCGGCACTGTGGCGAAATCTCTCCCGTGGGGACCCCTTGACTGCCAGATTCATCACGGAGAACTCAGCAGGCGGGAAACATGTCGGCCCTTTTTGGTTTTCCCGTTACAAAGCCGCAGCCTGAGAGGTGGCTGCCCCTCGTGCTCCCCACTCTCCAAGGCCTAGAGCGGCCCAAGCGAGGGGTGAAGAGTCCCTTTCTCCTTGGAGCCCTGCAGTGGGCAGAAAGCCGCCACACTTAACACCAGAAAATGTGTCCTGCCTAAAACAACTCTATGCTTTTCCCAATACCTGGACGCAGTCTCCTGCCATCCATTCTTTTCGTTGTTGGTTTCTTGCTGGTTTATTATACTATACAGACCACAAAATGTAATCTTCTTTTGTATCACTACTAAACAAAAATCCTCGTCGATTTTTGTGTCTTGATGGTGACTATACCTGTGAGAGAAACATGTTCTCCCTGTCTGAACAGCTTTGTGTGACACGACCTGCTGCTTACTCCAGGAAGGGGAATGAATAGCATGCATAGGATGTGGGACATTTTCATCGGGCTGGTACTTTATAAAATACTCCTTGATTTAAGAAAAGAAGCCTAACTGACGTGTGTCAACCTTCGCCACACCCGTGGCAGCCCTGGCTGCGCCCCGGAGAAGCCGAGCTTTGATCCAGGGTGCAGACTGCGGGGACATCATCCCCAGGCACCACCCTGGGTCACTTTGCCAGTTATGGACCCCAGCAGTTCCTGGTGGGCACTGTGGCCCGCCCCACAGTCAGGGCGGCAGACACAGGCTCCGCCGTACAATGGCCGGCAAGAAACAGCAGGGCTGTTGTCCTTCGTGACAGCCGAGGAGGAGGAGGACGGCATCTCTAGTCCTTTCAAGAAGAAACATCACAAAAACCCTTTTCTGTTGTTTTGAAGGTGCTGAGGTGGGACCCAGAGCCTCGTGCACGCCAGGCAAGCGCTCTGCCCTGAGCTGTGTCCCCAGCCCCACAAAACCTGTCTGAAACACAAAGACAAACATGGCTGTTTCTCACTCCTGCGAGATTCGCAAACGCAGAATCACAGAGACTGATGCCAGCTGCAGCCTGGGCCCTAGGCGGACAGTCATCCCCTCGGCCTGAGGTCAGCATTAACTCCTCACCTGTACAGACCCAGAGAGGCAGCTGTCCACATTACACCACTTTCCAGCTTACTCGTAAGTCAGCATTTCCTGGTCTTTATGAGCTCACCCAGATTTTAAGTGTCATTCTCCAGGAAGGACGGCCACGCCCATCCCATCCTGGCCACCACCACCCACCGCCATGGCACTGGCCTCCTCTTGGCTGGCCTGGGACAGGAACAGAAGTGACTTCCACTTCTTCTGGCTCTTTCAAAGCAGAACATGAAGAAATGCACTCCACCAAAAAAGAGAAACATTGAAAGACAGCGTAGGCTTCTGTCTGTAGCATTGCTCATAGGTTCCTCTCTGACTAAAGGACCATCGACAGCCGGGCGGGGCTCGTGTGCAGCTTGGTGGCAGAGCTTGCTCAGCAACCACGAGGTCCTGGGTTCAGTCCCTGGCACTGCCAAAGATAAGTAAGTAGGCAAAATCTGGATTAAAAATAAGAGCCAACCTCTTCGGGAAAAAACAACAATATAGCTTATCTGGCTTTAAATTGTTACGTTTATTTTTAAATACCAGAAGCCATATCGTAAATCTATTCCTTCAGGTCCTGATCTTTGACAGGCATAAGATCCAGATGTAACATCCCAGTCTCCTGGAGAAGAGAATTACATTTACCTAGAACCCTGATTCTGGTAGTTTAGCACAGAAGTTCAAAGCCAGAAGAGCCGTTTGTCTGCACACAGCCCCCACATTTGTCTCAAGAGCTCCACGAGGGACACGGCTAACCCGGCTCTGTGTGCACTCGGAGCTCCAGGCGTCCTTCCGCGGGCGAGGGCCGCATCCTGCGTGCAGGCAGCTTCACGTCCGTACAGACGCAGCCTGACTGCACGTGTCTTGATAGAAACGAGAGAGCAGATGTGTCGTGGAGTACGTGTTCCGTTTTTATGGCATGAGAACAGCACAGTCGACTGTTTCTTCTGCAGTCTCACCACACTGATGGCAGAGTTTCCATGACGTGCTGGAAGACGGGCAAAGACCACCATGTCACCCTCCCCACAGACGCCCTGGAAGCAGGGTGTCTTTGGCGTTGATGTCCCTCATGAAACGCAGCCGCCACTTGCTCCTTACCTGGTCCTGTGTGTCCCAAGCACGTTCTAGCCAGAAAGGAAGGGCAAGGCCAGCCACTCCAAGTGAGCCAGGACGAGGACCGCGAGGAGCCCGGCCACGCCGCAGTAGGTGGCCAGGACGGTGTCCTCCTGCGGGAGGGAGCACTTGGAGAGGGCGTAGTCTCGGGTTGTCAGGCTGCCCTGGGAAAGAAGGACAGACACGCAGTCTGACCCGGAGGCCAAGAGGAAAGGTGCCTGGCTTCAGTGGCCCCGTGGGCCCTGCTACACAGTAAGGGACACGTGACAGAGAGCCAGAGCGGTGTCAAGAGACTGAGGAGCCACAGTCAGCAAGGAACCAGGATGATGAGGCCGTGTTTCCATTTAGGTTCCGTTGAAGACCCGAGGGCCCCTCCCACCTTCCCGTGCTGGAGCCAGGTGCCAGCCCGGGGCTGAAGGGAGCTGAAGGCCACGGGGTCCCTCCCCAGGCACCACCACCTGCCACCAGCTGTGGCATCGGCAGCCTGGGCAAGTAGCACATTTGGAACACGATAGTGACCCGCTCCCCGAGCACACACAGCAGGCCGGGGCTGGGCGGGCCCCCGTCTCTGGGGTGCAGAGAGAGGCAGGCACCTAGCTGCACATGCGGAGAGGTCAGCTCCCGGGGGCTTTCGTACATTCTTACTGACTGCAGCGAGTGAATAGTTGATTACTGTGTTGATTTAAATACGTTGGAAGCTTTCACATAAAAATAAACTTCACATTAGTTACCATGATGAAACTGGGGTTGTTTCTGTTCCTCCAGCTGAAGGACGGGACGCTGAGCTCCAGGGTTCCTGCGCCATGGAGCACCTCGCAGGCACTGTGGGTGTGGCCACTCAGCACCAGGCGCGGCCGGAGCCACCACAGCAACTGGGTGCGGCCAGGACATGGGCGCATGGTCGGCACGGGGACGGAGGGACACAGGCGGGCGGTCAGCGCAGGGACAGAGACACACAGCAGGCCACAAGCAAGCGCGGGGACGGAGGACACAGGCGGGCGGTCAGCGTGGGGACAGGGGACACAGGCGAGCGGTCAGAGCAGGGACAGAGACACACAGCAGGCCACAAGCGCAGGGACGGGGGCAGGGCGGGTGGTCGGTGTAAGGATGGGGGGACACAGGCAGGCAGGCGGTCCGCGTGGGGATAGGGGGATGCAGGTGGGTGTCACTGCCAAGATGAGTTCTTTCACTGAAACAAATCTCAGTCATGCAGGACTAGCTCGTTTTTTTCCCTCAAAATCCTCTATTTTACTAGAATCTACTCTTCCCAGATTTTGTTATTATATTTTATTTTTATAAATATTTTTATAAATTTATTTTAAATGTAGTCCACAAATATATTTCAAATATAAGTTAGTATTTTAAATATAAATATTTTAAATGTACATTTTATTTTTATTATATATAAATGTTATATATTATTATGTATTTCTTACATATGCATATCCAAGAAAGCACATTTCATTTAAGTCCCTAAAAATCGGACTCTTAAGTTCCATTTATAATTCCAAATCTATTTATGTTGATGGGCAGTATTTTTCCCTTTTCCCAGCACTGGGGATTAAACCCAGAGTTTTCACACTGAGCTACATCCCCAGCCCTTCTTAATTTTTTGTTTTGACACAAGATCTTGCTAATTGCTGGCTGGGTTCACACGTGGGATGCTCCTGCCTCGGCCTCTCAGAGTGCCGGTGTAACAGCAGTGCACCCACATGCCTAGCTGGTGGGAAGTTTTTGAATGTAAGGATGGGCTGAAAACAGCGCTAACTTGAGACTAGGAAAAGCAAATCCACTGAAAAAAGTAAAGGAACAAAGCCCGACCCGCCCCAGCTGGTGGCTAAGGCCCTGGGTGGCCCCAAGCACCACCTCTGTCGCTCCCTCCCCGGGTGGCTTGCGGCGGTGGGAGCAGAATCCCTGCTGCCTTTACCTTCTGTGAGGCCTCCCGGGAAAGTACGTCGTATCTCTCCTTGAAGGGCACACGCCTCTCCCCCGGGGGAGCCGCGTCCGGCCCAGAGCAGTTGGCATCACTGGCGTGGTACAGCGGGTAATGCTGTGGGCCGGGCACGGTCAGAGGGCGTGACGGCTCCAGGCCCGGCCCCCCATCCCTGCACCACTCACCTGCAGCAGGACAGGGGCCGAGGGGGGCAGCCGCTGCCCCGCTCCACACAGGCCGGAGCCCTGCACCTGCGGTCAGGAGCAGCGTCACGCACACCTGGCGCCAGCGGGCAAGGCGGGGAGGGCCGCTGCAGGGACAGCAGGCGTCCACGGTCCCCTACCTCTCGGGAGCAATTCAGCCGGCGAGAAATCCCCACGAGCTCGGCCTCTGCCGCGGCGCAGATGTTACAGCCATCGCCCTCCATGGCCACGCTGTTGACCATCACGAAGCTGGGGGGCGAGGGGAGGCAGGGGTCAGGCCACAGCAAAGGCCACAGGGGCCAGAGTGTGGGATGCAGCCCGGAGCAGCTCCATGGTGACTCCACTCGCTGTGTGCACCCGAGACCCACATGGTGAGAAGCACAGGGCACTCGGCCCCTGAGCTGGGTACCTGGCAGAGCCCGTCCCTGGGCCAGTCGCCACTCTACACCTGGCTGTGACATGGGGGACGTAAGTCTGCCCCATCCACAGGCTGCGATGACTAAATGAAGCGATACAGAGTGTCCAGGACCAGCCTGCCACTAAAGTCTGCATGACTGTGGCTGTCATCCTCGCTGCGTGGAGGGGGCCTGGCTGGCCTCAGGGAGCCCCAGGTACCTGGAGGGAGGCGGAGGGCCAGGACATCCCGGGGCGGTGACATGAGGCTGGCTGCCCCTGAGGATACCTGGGCCATCTATAAGTCTGTAAGCTCCCCCCGGGGGGCTCCTGTGTCCCGGGCACTGACAGCCAGCGTGAGTGAGGGAGCTGGCAGGAAACTGTGTGACCTTTACGCAGTTTAGAGGTCAGGAGTGAGGCTGCCCTCCCTTGGCCCGAGAGAGGAGCATGTATGTCAGAGGCCCCTGACAGCCAGATCACGGAAATCACCCAAAAGGGTGTCTTGTCGCCATGGCAGCACAGCACAGGAAGTGGTCTGCTGGAGGCGCCAAGGCAGCAGGGTGGAGGCGCTGACCTATTTCAGATGCTTCACAGAAGCCTCAGGCCCAGCACCCCAGTGCGCAGCACAGGGCAGGCGCAAAAAGAGCCGGAGCTCACCCTCCTCCTCCCAGCACCCACAGCTAAGCAAGGGACTCACTGCAAGTCAGATGAGGGCCAGACTCGTCTGACAGTCAGGGCAGACGGGAGCCATAACTATGGGAACAGCCTTTGCCACATGAGTAAGTAAATTCGACCAAATAGAAAGATGCTTTAAAATGGGTGCAGGCTGAGGCAGGAAGATCACTTGAGCCCAGGAGTTTCAGGCCAGCCTGAGCAACACAAGTGAGACTCCACCTGCAGAAAGCCAAGACCACACCAAGAACAAAAAGACACCTTTGCAGAGTGGGCTGGGGAAATGCACAGCGCCGAGTGGTGCAGCCCCAATCTCAGGCGCACAGGGACAGCTGCAGCCACAGACCACCGGCAGAGGCTGCGGGTTGCTAAGGAAACCCACAGAGTGCTTTGAGGTTTCCTGCTGAGAGCTGCCACGGTGACAGTTGACAAGGGACGGCCTGAAGGACCACAGTTCTGGGTGCTGGATCAGACGGAGCACGGTGCAGCCACACGGCACACCACAATCGTGCAGGTTTGGGGTGCAGCTTGCAGTGGGTGCTCAGCACCCCCAGATAGAAGCAGCCCCTTCTAGGCTCACAGACAATACTCACTTAACTCCCTTCCAAGAAAATAGCCTTTCCGAGCTGAAGACTTTCTCAAATCGCTTCACTCTGGAGCTGCTCATCCTGCATTCAGAGGTCAAAGGAAACATCTCTCAGACTAAGCCTGGTAGCTGTGCAGCGGCACCATGGGCCGGCAAAGTGACTCTTGGCACCTGGGCGTTAGGCAGGATCACCAGTTCAGGACTGCAGGGCCCCGCCATGAGGCTCGCACCCAGCCCCACAACCTTCCCGGAGGCTGGGGCAGTTATCTAGCACCCAGGGCCCCCATGTCCTCACTGGGAGGGTGAGTGAAATGATACCGGTGAACCTGGGTGTGGGACACACACCAGAATCCCAGCACTCTAGAAGGCCAAGGCAGGAGGATTGCAAGCACCTGGGCTACTTAGCAAGACCCAGTCTTGAAATAAAAATAAAAAAGGGACGAGGATGTAGCTCAGTGCAAAAGGCTTGGGCTCAATCCCCAGTGCCAGTAATAACAACAACAGGACAGACGCGAGGATGGACTGAGTTACTACACAGAGGCACTGCGGGCCGGCACTGCACGACATCCATCCACACCCGTGAACCATGACGTCTGACCGGTCACAACTCAGGACACACACAGCTCGCCCGCACAGCCCATGCTGAGGTGCGCTGCCACTCCAGCCCCCCACGGAGCTCACAGTGCAGAGCTGCGGGCCTCGGAGGAAAGCTGGCTCCCGCCCCCAAAGGAGTAAGGCTTCCTCCGCCAGGTACGCAGCTGCGGCGACCGCTTGCCCAGCGCAGCGCTGAGGCCCCGGGTCCCATCCCACAAAATAAATTAATTTTTGAAACAAGGCTTCCCCTGAATCTCGGCAGGTTTAAAATGACAGCCAGCGAGAGCTCTCGGGGTGCACCGGCTTCAGGACTCACTCACCAGTAATGGAAGCCGATGTCATGGTTGCCAGCAACCACCTTCAGCTGCACATTAGCCGGGTGCCTGAACATCCGCTGGAACCGGTGCACGTCATCTGCCCAGGCCTGAGGGGAAGGCCGCAGCTGAGAGCCAGAAAGGCCTCTGCCCTGTGCAAACCTCGGTCCTAGCCAGGCACGGTGGGGCACGCCTGTCAGCCCAGCACTCTGGGAGGCTGAGGCAGGAGGACCACAAGTGTGAACCCAGGCCGGACAACTTAGCGATTTAGTGAGACCCTGTCTAAAAATAAAAAAATAAGAAGAGATGAGGATAAAGCTCAGGGCAAAGTGATAGTACTGTGAAAGAAAGAAAAAAGAAGGGAGGAGAGAGGAAAAAGGAGGGAAGGAAAGGAGGGAGGGAGAGAAGGGAGGAGAGAGGAAAAAGGGAAGGAAGGGAGGGAGGGAAGGAGAAAAAAGAAGGGAGGAGAGAGGAAAAAGGAGGGAAGGGAGGAAGGGAGGGAGGGAGGGAAGGAGAAAAAAGAAGGGAGGAGAGAGGAAAAAGGAGGGAAGGAAGGAAGGGAAGGAGAAAAAAGAAAAAAAAAATCCTGCTCTGATTTGAGAAGTTAAATCCCTGGTCAAAGTCAGATGTTCACAAAGCTCATACAGAACTTTGGATTTTTAATCCTGCATAATACTTCTTTTTCCCAAGACTACTTCAGTACTTTCAATTTAACACCTTAAATTGTTTAATTTGATGACAAATTTTAATTAAATGGTATCCTCCGTTTTATAACATTTTTTAATAGGAAATCCCCTGAGATATTTGGTTCCTAGACTTCACTATTTCAAGATCCCGTACAGGGACCCAGGTTGGGTTTCTCAGGATCTGGACATCTTGCAAGAACAGCGTCCTGGGAAATGTCGAGTAAATTCTCTGTGAGTTGAGAGCAAAACAAGGACGACAATCCCTCCAGGGCACGTGGCCCCCGTGGCCGCCACTGTGGGAAGGACCCGTGGATGAGGGGAAGAGGAACGCTTCCCTGTGAGGGGCCCTTCGCAGTTATCCTGACCCTGTGTAACTACGGCGCTCCGGGGCCAGGTTAATGTAGTTCTTATTCTTATAAACCTCAGAGTTTCAACTGGACCAAGACCCCAAGGCGGGCAAAAAATACCCTGAACAGTAATCTCTAGTCTGAACAGAGTAGTAAATTTTAACCTAAAAGCTTTAAATACAGTGTGACATAGGGAAGTACCTCGATAGGGCCCTTCAACACAGTGACAAAAATTTTACCTTAACAATTATTACCTAAAGTCAGAATAACATAAAATGAGAATAACTTAGAAAAATCACGGGCTTGAAGATTTAGCCTAAATGATAGAGCACTTGCCTAGCAAGTGCGAGGCCCTGAGTTCAATCCCCAGCACCCCCCAAAATATTGCAAAATGTTACCCCTAATTTGCAAAAACACTTACACCCAGCCTCATTGTATCACTAGCTGCTTTCTACAGATAACATTTCTATGATCTGAGATTTAATTAGATCCTACCTTACAGCAGTGATTGTTTCCCTCAGCGGTGGGCTCCTATCTTACCTGAACCAGGACTATCTGTACAGCTTCTGGGGCGTCCTGGGAAATGCCCATGGATTCTTTAAAATAGCCCTCAAATAAAATCCCTTCCAAAAACCATCAATGAGTAAACGTTTCAAACAAAGCAAAAGAATGACTCTTCTCTCATTCACACCAAGGACGAAATGAGCAGCTTCTGACAGCTGTGGGGAAGCAGTCTTGTGGAGAGGCTCCCACCGCCCCCCAGCACAAAGGCCAGAGTCTTAAGCCCTGGAAGGCCGAGGAACCTCACAGCAGGTGCCCGGCCCCTTCTGCACCTCCACTCAGAAGAAAGAAGATCAGAGGGAGTGGCGAGTAAGGCTGCAGCACGATTTCCGTAACACAGCGGTTAGATAAGAGTGTAAGGTAGGTGGTAGGGTGCAGTCCATGGTGGAGCTCTTGCCCACCCGTGCAGGAGTCTGGATTCTATCCCCGCCACAGAAAAAACAGCAGTGGCAAGTTCGACTTCCCAGCACGTCCCACCATCGAGCCTGTCCTGCCTTCTGCCGGCAGGGCCCCAGGACTCTGCGATCCAACCCAAGTGTGTCTGCCCAGTCCACCCTCCCCCTGCAAGACCAGGCAGCCTCACTGAAGACTAGCGTAAGACACACAAATCCTGAGAACTCTGAAGCAGACTGTATGTTTTTAACGTCATGTACCCTGAGCCAAACATCCAACTTGAGCCAGTATACGAGCTGTGATCAGCAAATACAGTGAAGCTTTAAATTTTAAAATATTTACTACAGTAAAAGGTACATTGCCATGAATCCCTCTCAGAATTCTCCCTCTCACTTCCAAAACACTCATCCTGTTGTCCTTGCCACTTCCTGCGGCAGCTCTGAAGCCCTCTTTCTTGAGCGTCTTTAGTTGCCCTGTCCTGGCTGCCCCAGTGTCCTGAATTGATTCATAATGTTTTCACTTTAGGGAAGAGCCAGAAGTCACATGGTTCCAGATCTGGTGAATAAGGTGGATGAGGACGCAGCGTCATTTTCGAGCTGCCTTTCGATTGGACGACACTTGGCAGCAGCATTCGCTGTAGTTTGGATCACACCTCTTAAAGATATTCAAGAACGAGGACTCCAGAGCTGCTTCAGAAAGTAGCAAGACAATGGGATTAGTGCGGCGAAGCTGGGTCTTTTGAGCAGGGCCCGTGGCAGTGTGTCTTTCACTGGGACGTTTTCTTTTAGAATTTGAACACTCGCTGTCTATTTCAAGCAATCCTGTAGCCTCAAGGCTGGGGTGCCCGGTGGCAGGTCCTACCTTCGGTGAGCTCCACTGGCCCTCATCGAAGATGTCGCCCAGAACAAAGACAACTTCGGGCTGCAGCACCCACAGGGCCGTCTGGAAGGCTCTTTCCATCTGCCACTCCCTGGACGACAAAGCAGCGCTGTCAGCCTGGAGGCCGCTGTGCGTCTGGCCTCCTGGGAGGTGGACTGGCCAGTCCTGTCCTCCTTCCTCCGTGACCTGCCCCTGCGTTCCCACCCCGAATCTGGTTACACATCGGGCACTGAGGCACTGAAGGAAAGCCCCACGTCCCCCTACTGCTGAGTTCAAAGTCCAGGCTCACACAGCCCAGAAGCCACAGCTCCATCTTCTGAGCCCGAGGGCAGGTGGCCAGCTCGGAGACTGGTCCTGCACCACGCTTGGGAGACGGTGTCCAAGCTTCTGTTTCATTCATGTGTGTGTGCACATGTGCATGTATGTGTGGTGTTGACAGTGGAACCAGGCTCTGTGTACTAAGCAGGTGCTTGCACTGGGCTGCGCCCCAGACCAAGCTGCACTTCTTAAAGGGACAGAATCAGGGTGGACATGAGAAACAGTGAACGGTGCTTCTGTGATCCCAGCACTCGGGAGGCTGAGGCAGGTGGGCCACAAGTTCGAGGCCAGCCTGGGCTCTATTGTCAAAAGGTCAGATCTGAGTAAAGGCCAACTTGTAAGACCCAAAGGAGCCCGTGAGGCTGTGTCTCCTCCGCCTTCTCTGGCTCGCACCTTGGTAAAGGGCACAGAGACCCCTCTGTCCCTCCCGGTCCCTCCCTGCCCCTCACCGAGTATTTCTCCCACCTGTAAACACCGAGCCCTCCCACCCCAGGGGCTCCAAGGTCACTGCTTCTCACAAGACTACTGATGCCCAGAGAGGCAGGAGGACACTGCACAGGGAACAGGAGCCAGCACAGGGGCCACCAGGACAAGGAGAGGCCCCACTGCCACTACCACCTCAGCCAGGTGACGCTGCCCCCACGGCCAAGGGGAAGGCCGCTCGTGCACCACCCTCAGATGGGTGGGGAGGAAAGTGCGGTCTGCCCTCAAGGAGAGGCCTCAGCTTGGGACACTGGGGGCAGGATGAACCTCAGGGACGTGATGCAAAAGAAAACAAGCCGGTCTCAGAGACAAACATGGTGACTCCACTAGGAGAGACCCGGAATGGCCAAGGCCAGAGACAGGAAGGGGGTGGTGGTCACCGGGGCAGGGGCGGAGGATGGGGAGTGAGTGTTCGGGGCCAAAGTTTTCTCTGGGGAGCAAAAGCCATGGGATGAAAACAGAGGTGATGGCTGCTTGGCCAGTGACGCCCTTAGTGCCACTGAGCTGTGTGTTAGAAACGGTTAAGATGACGAACCACGGTGTGCGTGCTTCACCATAATTAAAAACAACACAAAGCTCTCTGGGGTACAAACAGCTGGACGGCGCTGGGCAGGGAGCTGGTCCCACCCCAGGAAGAAGCCACACAGCTGCCCGGCACCCCAGGGGAAAACCCAACAGCTCGTGCTCCTTTGAAGCCACCGTCACCCCGCAGCCCGGCTCTGGGTGGCACCTTCTTCACCCAGCTGTGGGGTTTCCTGCTAACGCTGCTGTCCCTGGAGCAGAGGCCCAGCGGGGCCTGGTCACCACCCCCAGTCACAGAGCTAATCAAGGCCAGGTCTGACCCAGACCTCGAGGCCCTACATGACAGGCACTCTGCAAACCACAGATGCAAGAAAAGTCAAGCTCCCAGCTACAGGAAAGTAACAGAGTGATCTGGCCCAGAGACAGGGCTGGAGCACTCCACCCCGCATCCCAGGGCCCGACCTCCACTCACCTCCGCAGCTTGTCCAGCCAGTGGCCTCGGAGCTCCCCGAGCAGGTGGGTGTCAGCCAGAAACATGGCTCTCAGCACGGGCACCGGTTCCCTGCCACGGGAAGGTGCCACCACCTCCGGCCAGCGACACCGGGAAATCATCAAGTAGTAGATTAAGAACTCACAGAACAGCAGCCCAGTGAAGATGACCACTGTGAGCCTCAGCAGCAGCTTCCTCCTCTTCAGAAGGCTGAAGCCCAGCCTTCCCAGCCCCTGCCTGATGGTACCCATGGTTCCCGCCCCCGAGGCCCAGGCGGCAGGTCCAAGTCCATCAAGAGTCTGCTGGGAGGGAGGCCAACGAGCGTGGAGTCCGGGCTTAGCTGTGTGCCTGCAGCGAACAGAAAAGAACCTGTTAGGTTCCTCAGTGGCCAGTGTGACTGCCTCCTGTCTCCAAGAACTAATGAGTCAGAGTCCTTATCTACATCCTCACAGAAGTTGATCATCTTTCTTTTATTTTGCTCTTTATTTATACTTTGGGTTTCTCATAGACGAGAAACCATGCGATATTTAAGCTTATGTGTCTAGTTTTTTTTACTTAACATTACGGTCTCAAAATGCAGCCATCTTCTTACAAATGACTCAAGTTTATCCTTCTCCATGGCAGAGTAGTACTCCATTGCATAAAACACCATGTAAAAGGGAGATGATAGGAAACAGGGAGTCAGATCTTTTGCAAAAGGGAAGGGGACCAAGAGATGGAGGGAGGAGAAAGGGAGAGAAGTAAAAAGAATTAGGATGCACTGTGTACGTGTACCACCTCCCCACAAGGAATGTAACCAAAAATAAAAATGAAAAGTATTTATTGAGCACATTCACATGCCGATATACCAGACTGCTAATGTGAAGAGTAACTTGCCGTCTCTCTGCCTTCCTGTGCGAGCGCGACGCCACGGGAACGCTCTTCCCACGAAGAGGAGTCTGCTGATGCTCCGGAAACAGACCACCAAGCAGGGCCCTCCACAGGGCGGGGGCAGAGAAGGAGCCTCAGTGGGGGAAGTGGGCAGATATCACGTATGGATGACCTGGCTCCCAGAAAGACCCACCATGCCTCAGGGCCCTAAACATCAGGTCCAGCCGGCCTGGTGCTGCACAGCTGTTGTCCCAGCACTCCGGGGAGGCTGGGGCAGGAGGATTACAAATTAGAACCCAGCCTGGACAACTCAGCAATTTAGTGAGATCCTGTCTCAAAACAAAAAAGGAAAAAAAGGCAGAGGATGTAGCTCAGTGCAAAGGCCCCAAGTTCAACCCCTACAACCAGAAAGAAAGAAAAAAAAGCAGATTCCTGTAGCCCCATAATGTGTGTCCCTGGTGTGAACTCGTCAGCTCTCTACTGCGCCTTCCTGCAGGGGAATGTCCTGCAGACACTCATTCCACACAGCCATCAGGACCGACTGTCACCCCCGTGCGTGTAAAGATCGATACTGCGGCAGACCACGCTCTTCACAAACACGCGCTCCCGTGCCCGCACCCCGACACTGGGCTTCACTGGGCTTCGGAGGCAACGCGAGGCCGAGGCTTCTCTTCGAGAGGCTTGCGGGGCTCACGGGTTCATCCTGAGTCCAGCTGAGCTTTGCAGCCTCTATTTTGGGGCAGAGTCTGAGGGCCAGAGCAGGTGGAAACTCTGCCACGGAGGGTGGGAGGGAGCACCTGATGGGGAAGAGGGGAGGAAGCAGGCACCCTGGGGCTGCATCCTCTGCCCTTGTTCTGTTTTGCTGCCAGGAGGAGACCTTGGACGGGGAGTTCTCGCCCTCACGCTGTCATTTACACCAGGTACTCGCTGCAGAGATGGCACAGCCCTGAATCTTAAGCACCACTGCGGACAGTCATTCAGCCTGCAAACTGATGTCCTTCCTGCAAAGTCCCCTGAAAGCCACAGTGTCCTCGTGCGCCAGTCCCCACCCTCATGGCTCCTGTGGTGACCCACAGGGCCACAACACCTGGACCTTCCCGATGAGGACACATGGAGGAAAGGCCCTGACAGTAACAGCCCACCGGCACCCTGCCTGAGACCCTGCCCTGCAATGCCAACCCTCAGCCCTCCGGGCCGGTGCCCACCTCCCCACGGTCAGACTGGAGAACAAGCAGGCCCGCGAGTGTCCACAGTAAGCAGCACCAGGCCACATGTGGACCCTGCTTGGCAGACTCTGGCGACAGAAAGCAGCACCAAGGGGTGGTGAGAACATTTCTTACAGCACACAGTGCCCTGATTTTGATTAATCAAGCATATCAAAGCCAGCGATCTGATCATAAAACCTCATTTTCATTCAGAAGACCTGGACTCTCCAAGACTCCTAAATGCTAAACCCAACCTGCTTGGGACTTCCATCTCCGGAGGAGGAGGAGCGGGGATGCTGCCCTCCTGGTGGGGTGGCAAGGCCTCTGTCCTGGGGAAATACCAGAGGCTGCTTCCCAAGTCCTCCTCCACCACCTGGGTCCTTGCTCAGCAGCGATGACTCAGAGGCACCCTGCCCCCAGGGTCCAGGGGGCCGGCCTCAGGGCAGCCCGTGGGCGTGCCTGACCTGGCCCTCACTCCAAACTGCTGGTCCCTGTCCCTGCAGGGCTGACTCCCAAGCCACCGCAGGAGGGCCACAGATGACAACCCAAGAGCTCTGACCTGCCCCAAGCTCCTGAGTTCTGCACAAAGGAGTGAAAACAGCCCTACCAGTCAGCCAGAGCAGAGCCTGGAGCAGGGAGAAGAGAGGAGACCGAGAGAGACCCATGCACAGTGCACCCATCTGGGCAAGAGCAGGAGTGAAAGCGATACTGGGTCGACTTTTAACACTAAACTCTTAAAATTCCTTGGGCTCAAATACTGGAGAACCTTTTCCTCCTCTGCCCGGAACCGTGGAGTCAGATTTCCCAGCACCATCCTCGAATCAGGACAAACCTGACCCACCCTCCCTGAGTGAAGACAGACCCCTCACAGAACCAATGGGGACCGGAGATCCTGCTCCTCAGAAACCGTGCAGCAAGGCTCAGGGCCTCCAAAGCTGGGGAATGGGAAGCCACTCCTACCTGCTACCCGCGGCAGCACAAAGGTAGAGACCTGCCCTGGCTCAGTGCTCGGCCCACCTAAGCGGCCCACCTAAGCGACGGACAGAAGGGTTTAAGGAGGAGCTCGAGGCCTGGAGGGAGAGAGCCGCCTTCGCCTTCGCTCCTCCTGCTGCCCCACCCCACCCCACCCTCCCCTGCTTGATCTGCAGCCCACACCCAGCTGGAACCACAGCACTGGCCAGAAGAGGAAGGAGCCAAACCAGAGCTCGTACCACAGCACCTCTCTCTGTACTATGGGGCTGGCAGGAACAACGTGCCCAGTTTGGGAACCGTGTTTATACATCACTAAGCTATACAACCAGGAACAGGAGTGTTAGGGCCTGTGTCTGGATGTCCCCCCAAAGCCTCGTGTGGTCCTAAGTGGGGCTGGATCTAGAGTGTGTGATTACTAAAGTAGTCCACTGATCCGTTTGGCATAGCTCTGCTGGGATCAAGGATGTGACGCTAGGATTATGGGTGCTGGGATTAAGAGTGGGAGTGTCACCCACCTTACGGGCAGTAGCCCGGATAAAACAGAAGGGACAGAAAGAGGCTTGTCTGTCCCTTGCCTGCCTCACTGCCTTCTGCCTGTCTGCCCTGCCACCCTGCCTTGGATCCAGCTGACTGTGGACTGAAACCTCTACAAACTGTGAGCTAAATAAACCTTTCTTCCCTTAACTTTGGGTGTTCAGTATTTTGTCTCAGCAACGAGAAAGTAACTAAAACAAGGAGTCTGGGTGAAGATTATATTCTAGGTGTCTTGCCTATACTCTGTCCACACCAGGGGCTTTCTTTTGAATTAGCAAATTAGGGGTCAGAAATCAACATTACACAGCTGAGCATGGTGGCGCACACCTGTCATCCCAGCACTCTGGGAGGCTGAGGCAGGAAGATCAAGTTTGAGCCCAGAACAGACAATTTAGTGAGATCCTGCCTCAAAATGAAAATAAGAAAGGGCTGAGGATGTAGCTCAGTCGGAAGGCCCTGAGTTTGGCCCCCAGTACTGGTGAGGCAGGAATCAAAATTACTTAATCTGTTACTGTTTTCTCTTCCCAAACTCAATTTGTCAGCATTATTAAAATTACCAAATAATCACCCCCCAGGAACCTCACATGGTCTCCACAGTACAAAGCAGTCCAGAGCAGCTGGCCTAGATGGAGAGGAGCAGACACTTTCCGGACCCCATCTGCTGCGTCTAGGAAAGGAGGCCTCTAAGCGGATGCTGCAGGCCTCAGCCCTGCTCAGACCAAAAGCCAAACCTGCGACATTTTGACTTCTGTCACATATACAGATCTTACTCCTAATATCACCACGACAATAAAAACAAAACAAAATCCCAGCTCACAAACATTGGCTATCACAGAAGTTTTCAGAAATCCAGAAGATTCATTATTGGTTTATGAAATCAATTTGGTGACTTGTGACAAAAAGTTTTTAAAAGTAAAACAGCCAAGTGTGGTGGTTCACACCTTTACAATCTTAGCTACTCTGGAGGCTGAGGCAGGAGGTTTGTAAGCAAGTTCAAGACCAACAGGGCAACATACAGACCGTGTTTCAAAAAAATAAATAAAAGGCGTTGGGGCTACAGTTCAGGGTAGAGGGAACATTCAACAACAGAGCACACTGGCTTGTACTGCAGAGTGCGGGCAAGGGATAGCGCACTTCACGACACTTTTGTTTCCATTCTAATGTCCACACGCCTGTACGTGCTGGTCATGATACAAACGCACTTCTCTGCGCACATGCTGTCAGCATGCTTCAAACAAACACAGGGCGCTTTTATCTTCTTGTCCGCACACCTCATCACATGCACGCAGTAAGTGTGCGGTCAGCACCTGCCGACTTGCTGGCCTATATTTAGTCTCATTTCCCTGAACGTTTTGGAATTACAAACATACATATTCTTCACTCTTTTGCTCTATTACTGTCTTTCAATGCTTAAAAACTTACAGTCCTAGAAACAGGAGGAAAAAGGTCGACACGCTTCCTATTCGCCTTGATAAAAAGGTTTGCTTTGATGTTGGGTGAGGTAGGTCGGCAGACAGGTGCACGGAACACCTATGGCTGTTTGGAAACCCACAAAGGAGAGGCGAGGGGAAGCAAGGCTCATTCGCTGGCTTAAGGGAAGTCATGACAATTTTCTCTTAAGTCTTTCTGGAGAAACACAGAAAAGCAGAGTAACCCCTCAGATTGCCCTCTGACCTGGGGTCCCAGGCAAGGCCCTCAAACACAGGAAGAAACACACACACACACACACACACACACACACACACACACAGAGTACAGAAAGCTAACCTCGCCCTGTAAGGAGGCTTTCCTCCTGGATCTAAATGCACGACCTTTTTAAAGGGTACACCCACCCTTGAAAGTAGTATGGGGCTGGGGATGGAGCCCAGAGCCTTGAACACACCGGCCCAGTGCTCCAACACTGAGCTACATCCAGCCCTCATACTACTGAATTAGAAATGGAAGGAGGAGCAGGAGGAGGAGGAGAAAGAAAGTCGGGAGAATCGACTGGTCACCTCACCTTTAACGCTTGCTGCTGGTACAGACAGCTCTGCACAGAGGTGCTAAGTTGCCTTCCGCTGCCCAAAGCAGAGTGAATTTATCTGAAATAAACAGAATATATGTTTCGTTGCTGAGCAATCCTTCATTTAGCGAACTCTGGGCAAGTAAACTGATTGACCTGTAAAAGCAAAAGAAAGCTGAGGAGATGAGAAAAATGACTGACGTGCCATTACTCAAAAGCAAGTTTGTTAGGAATGCTGGTGAGGCTGCAGGGAAAAGGGTCCTTCCACACTGTCAGTGGGAATGCAAACTGGTACAACCACTGAAGGAATCAGGATGACAATTCCTCAAAAACCTAAAACCAGAAATTCCATTTGACCCAGCTAGTTCCCTTCTAGGTACCCACCCAGAAGAGTTAAAGACATCATATTACAGTGATCCATACATTCCCATGTCTACAGCAGCACAACTAATAATAGCTAAATCTCGGAAGTGGCCCTTAGATCTATCAACAGATGAACGGATAAAGAAAAATGGAGTATGACTTTGCCGTAAATAAGGATAAACATGAGGCATTCTATGGAAAATGGATGCAGCTTGAGACCACAATGCTAGGTGAAATAAATCAGACACACAAGCTTAAATATCATAAAGTTTCTTTTATATGAGAAATTCAACATATAAATAAAAAGCAACAAAAGATACTTGTTGGGAAATGAAGTGAGATCTTTTGCAAAAGGGAAGAGCGCCGAGAGATGTAGGGAGGGAGAGAAAGGAGATGAAAGAAGATCTTAGGTGTGTCCTGTACACGCACCAGCTCCCAGGGGGAGGACAGCTATATGCTGCAAACATGTACTAATAAAGATTTACATTGGAAGTGAAAAAAATCAAGAAGTCTGTTAGGGCTGGACGTGCAGCTCAGTGGACAGAGCGAACCCAAGAGGCCTGGACTCTGGCCCAGAGAGGAACCACGCGGAGGACGGTCTACCAGTGCGGACCCAGGAGAGCACATGCCCAACCTGAAGCACAGCATGACGCCGCAGGCGCATGCAGCACGGTGCCCACCAGCCCACCAGCCCACGGCGCCCACGCAGCCCCGCGCTCGAACCCGGAGCCGACAGCACCCGCCCTGCAGGCCGCTGTCACCGCAAGCTCCTCACCTTCGTAGCTCCTGCAGGGCGACGCTCCCTCCTCCTGCTGTTTTCCAGCCCTCTCGCGTAGACCCCCCAACTCCGCGTCTCCTCCGCTCGCAGTCCCAGAGGCGACTTCCGGTTTCCGCAGCTCGGGTCGCTCTTGCTACCGCGGAGCCCCGCCCATGCGCGGTGTCCGGGCTCCAGAGCCGGGAGGGCGGGGACACCGGGGACACTGGGATGCGGGGACGCGGGGACGCAGGGACGCACTGGGGAAGGGGGCGCAGGGACACACCGCGGCGACGTGCCCACCGGACCCCACCCTCTGGCAAGCCCAGGCCCTGGAAGGTACCCGGGCCCTGCACAGCATGTCGCCTGCTGCTGTCCTCAAGGGACAGACGCCCTAGACTCTGCAGCTGGAGATGCGGCTACCGAGCAGGACGCATGTGGGGCAGGGAGGAAGCTCAATGGCCAGCTACACGCACACACGAGGTGCCATCGCTCAGGCCGCACTGCAGAAGGGTTGTGATGCCCACCTGCCCTCTCTCCCGCCCCGAGGGCGACGCTGCGGTGGAGCAGTCGGGCAGGAGCCCTGACCTGAAACAGGATGCAGAGGGAGCTTAGCCTGAGAAAGAAAACGCGAGGTCTGAGAAGCCAGGCTAGATCCCGGTGCGTGATGGAGTGTGCGAATTGCTCCTTTGCTGTCTTTCACTCCCTTAAGCAAGATCTCAAGGTACCATCTGGAGATTTGTAAAGTCGACATTGGAAATAAAACTTTACATTAAAAGAATTCCTTAATATATAAAATCATTTTATGGACTTTCTTCCCCGTAAGAATCTCTCATCTGCATGTATTTGACTTGCTTCTTTTGAAAAAAAAATTTAGTTACCTTTCCCTCTTCCCTTCACAACTTGGCTTAAGTGTATTTTTAAATATTTTGCTTTTGATTGGCTTGCATTCGTTGTACATATTACTGGCTTTCAATGTGATATTTAAGCACTTGTATACCTGTAGCCCTCCCCAGCCTCCAGGAATCACCGTTCGGTACTCAGGTCCACACTTGCTTTTAGCTTGCAGGTATAAGAGAGAGTAAGTTGTTCTTCTCTTTCTGCATCCAGCTTATTTCACTTAACCTAATGTCCAGCTCCATCTATTTTGCTGCAGATTTTATACATATATATTTTGTACACACACACACACACACACACACACACACACACACTCTTATGGAGAGAGAAGGAGAGAGAGAGTCTCACTATGTTGCCCAAGTTGGTCTCTCACTCCTGGGCTCGAAACTCTTTAGTGAAACATACTTTGCTTCTTTATTTACTGGAATCACAACTCATAACTGATTCCCAATGAAATGTACTGAACGGGAAGGTGTGTTAAGTGATTGTCAGAGCTTTGGTCCAAGTACTTTAAGGTCATCACTTCCAAGCAGCTCAGGTCTTAGGGATTCTTGGGGGCTCTGTTCCGTATCTGTGTGCTTAGTTGAAGGCGGTATCCCCCTTCATCACTGAGAATGACTCGCTCACTCTTCCTTCCTTTCTTTCTCTCTCTCTTTCTTTCCCACTGATCAAAGGCCATTTATCCTTTAGGTACTATGGACTGAGCAACTAGATAGCAAAACCAAACACCCACAGATTGAGACAAAACTACTTGACAAAGTATCAAGTTATCCCCAGAAACCCCAAAATAACAGAGGTGGGGAAACACAGGCAGCCCCAATGCCTGACAGAGACCAGGGCATGGCAGCCAGGAAGTGAAGCCAGGGAGGCCAAGAGAGTTCAGGCCCCAAAGCGAGCAGGAGCAGGGCCCAGTGTCAGGGGCAAGGTGCCCCCTCCAACATGAGCAAGTAGGAGGGGCCTCGGGAGACCCAGCAGGCTGCAGCCACCTGGGGAAGTGAGACGGGTGCAAAACGGAGACCAGAGAAGGGCAGAAGCACGCAGACCAAAGCAGGAAGAGGGAGGTCCCAGAAGGAAATCCTCCACGCTGCACAGGAGGAGGAAGACAGCAGGAGGCCTGCTGGGCAGCTGCATCCCCAGATTTATACTCGGGAGGATGTTCGAAGCAGGGCCATGGATGGGGAGGGATCAGATCCTAAGAGCCAGGCCCTTATGAGAGGGGCCCAGAAAGGGCTCCTGGCACTGCCCCATGGAGGACACAATGAGAAGACACCCACTGTGAGCCAGAAATCGGGTCTCTCCAGCCCACGACTCTGCTGGCATCTTGAGCTTAGACAGCAGCCTCCAGAAGAGGAAGAAACAAGCCCATGTGGTTTTTAAGCCACCCATGTATGGAGGTTTCCTGTAGTAGCCCCAACAGACCAAGACACAAAGTGAAGTTACAAAAATTCTCCTATACTCTGCCTCCTTCTAGGTGCTCAGAAATAATATTCGTAAGACTGGGCATTAGGTATTGGGGCACACACCTGTCATCCCAGCAACATGGGAGGCTGAGGCAGGATGATCACAAGGTCAAGCCCAGCCTAAGCATTTCAGCAACTTAGCAAGACCCTGTCTCAAAATTTAAAATTTTATTTTCTTTCATTTTTTTCACTACATAATCAAATTTTAGAAGGGCTAAGGTTGCAGCTCAGTGTGAAGGCCCATAGTACAAGAAAAAAAGAAAGAAAGTAGAAGAGATAAAAAGAGCATTAGCAAAGAAATGAGGTCAATAACCTACAAAATTACCAAAATTAAAAGACAATGAGAAGTAGAATAATACTTCTATGAACAATGAAAGTGTACCACGAGACTGACCTACAGCAGACCAAAAGCACAGCCTTTCTCTTGTCTTGGTGTCTTCAGGAAATGAGCAAAGATCACACTTACCGGGATGCAAGAATTCAAAGATGCTGGTTCCAAATAATAAAAAATAAATACAGACATTCCTCGTTTAACAACCAAGTTCCGGTCCCGCGATTAGGTCATTAAATGAATTGGTCAATAGATTAGAAGCTGTATACAATATGTACATCACAATATTCAGAGCAAGGAAATGTGTAAAGAAAACTCCAACTTGACGATTTTGCTTTTATTTGCATAACTCTACATGCAGTACTGTAATATATAATGGAACACAAAGCTACAGTACTGTACAGTGCAATTAGTAAAACTTGCAGTACTGTACAAACAAGATATACTACACAAAAAGACATTAAGACTCTATAAACAAGATATACAGAACTTAACAAAAAAAAAGATGGGGCGTACGTTCAAGTGGGGGGCATAAATCTGAAGTGCACCTTAGTCATAAAAGCAAATGGTTGTTAAGCAGGTAGGTCATTAAACAAGGAATATCTGTAAATAAAAACCTCTTAGTAAGGTTGGGGGAGAAAGAAATAAAACAGAGAATTTAGCTCCATGGTCTCTAATTGTCCAGAAAGAAGCTTCAGACAGTCACCATGACTGAGGAGGGACTTTGACGCAGACCTGACGGAAGGGGCGGGGGCCTCCAGGCCGAGTGCATGGCCAGCACAAGAGGCCTCCATCCCCCAGATGCAAAAACAAAAAAAGTCAAACACCAGAGAAGAGGTTTCTTCTGAATTTAAGATCCAAACTAGGGTTCCAGGTGCCGGGGGGCTTTACCGGAATGGAGCAAGGCCCCAACCTGTCAGACCCCCAGATTTATTGAGGACCAACAAAGCTGCAGAGTTTTGCTGAGTGTAGATGTCTGTTTTAGGCAGCAAGGCAGGCAATCGAGGCTCAGTGACCCTCTGGCTGAATACTTACCCTTTATCTGACTGTCCCCTCAGGAGCTTCCTTGTTTTCCCTGTGAGGTCTTTCTCTGCCCAAGCTGACGAAATGCTCCGTCTTCAAGACATCTGAGCTCCGTGGAGTTAGTAGCAGTCTTCTGCCTCCTGAGTCAGCTGGCGCAGACGTCGACCCCCTGGGCACCACACCGAGCTCCCCGAGGGCTGGGACAGAGGGAGCGCACCTTTTCCTAATGGCAAGGTGCTCTGACAGTGGCTGTGCCACCGCTTTGTTTTAAGCAGGCAGGAATGGGGAATGTGAATGCAAAAGCAGATTGCTCTGCAGCGAGCAAGGTGCCTGCGTGTGGTTTGTACACCATGTGCTCAAGTCACCATGTCCCAGCTCCATGTGCAGTGGGAGGAAGCACTCGGTTAGCACAGGATGCCCTGAGCCCCTCTGTCCCTCGTCCTCACAGTGGAGCACAGGGCACACGAGCAGGGTTGCTCACCCCGGCCGGCTCGCTGGAGCCGCCCTGCGCTGGCTCCTCAGCACCTGTGCAGCGAAGCATCTTGGTGGCCTGAGATCAGCCATAGTGGCGGCATTGGCCCTTGGACGTTGGGAGTGGGGATCACAAGGTGCTAGCCTGGAATATGCCGCATTGGCAGTCTTTTGAGCTGAAGGCAGGCGAGAAACAAAAGCAGGATGAAAACCTCCCCTCTGCAGAGGAAATGCCCACCTGGTCACCGGCTGGAAGGACTTGAGACTGCGGAACAAACTGACTAAACAATCTCATCCACCTCACATTTCCTGCTCGCCTTCCGACCCTCAGCCTGCTCCCTGTGGAATCCCAAAGCCTCTGTTCCTTTGTCAGCCCCAAGAGCTATCACCCTTTGTTAGAACAGCATGAAGAACCCTGACTGTGGTCTAACCCTGACAGTGGTTAGAGTGCTTGCCTTACAAACACATGGCCCTGAGTTCAATCCCCAGCACACACACACAAAAAAACCACAAAACACCAGAACCCTGACTGCGATCGCATCTCTGTCTGCATCCACTTCCAGGAGGTCTGGGACACAGTGAGCCGTGTGGGAAACATGCTTCCTTCCATCCACACACACACCCACCCCGCAGAGCCAGCAGCATGCGCTACAATCCGGGCTTTGGACTTTTGGCTGGTCAGGATCAACCAATACATCACTGAAGACACAGGAGACCCCCGAAACACTAACCCACGCATCTCCAGCGGCACCGTCAAGGTCAAAAGCCTGCACGCTTGTCCTTTAGGGTCGCCGCTGGTCCGCAGTGGCTGGAACCTTATAAATGACTGTAGATCTGCTTCAGATACTCAGGAGCGTGCCCGAGGTCACAGCCGGCTGGCGCCAGGGCCTTTACTGTTCCCCAAGTGCTGCCCGGGCTTGGCCAGTGTCCCTCCTGCAGCGTGTTATGCCCCATAGTCCCACGAGAGAAACTCAGGGATCCTCCCCGTCGCCCTGCCTGCTCGTCTCTCTGGTACGTCATGATGCGGGGGCTCCAGGGGACCCAGGGACCCAGGCCACACTCAGCCTGTTGACTACAGCTGTGGGTTGCAGTAACTTTCAGAACTCTGAGTGATCCGCCTTGGCCTCGGCCATCTGCCCCTCCTCAACAGCAGGAAGACTGAGGGCCCCGAACCCGGGACGCTCCACACTCTGACAGCAGCATCATTTTGAAAGACAAGAGTGAAAAGCAAAGCGAGGGCTCTGAGAACATAGCGCAGCACTGGACAGTCGTCTTGGGTGACTTTTTGAGGGAAAGACAAAGAGCCCACTTTCCACTCTGCTGTGGAGATGCAGGACACTGTGCTCCCCTGGCGTGTGGGGCCCCCACGTGGCTGTGACCCTACACTGTCCCCAAGGGCAGGAGGAGCAGTCTAGCCCAGCGCCCCAAGAGCACCCATCCTCGTACCCCACACACAACATCCCCAGTCACCCCAAGTCCACCCCGTGAAGCAAAGGCCTGGAGCTTAGAAGCTGAGGTCACTGAGTTTCCTGGTCATGGTGGACAAAGCGATGTCCCCAAGTCCCTGCAATAAAGCTCACGGGAGCCACAAACCCAGAAGCCGCCGGCTCATCCCGAGGGCAGCGAGCCTCCGTCTGTGACTGGCCAGCAAGGGGACCAGGCCAAGACAGGGAGAGCACTCCCAGGGCAGGTAGGAGATGGCAACAGGAAGCGACCCAAGCAAGGCAGGGTGGAGGAGGCCAGAAAGCATCACGGGACACAGCACAGGGCCACCTTCAAAACTCAAAACTGGGTGCTGGGGACTTAGCTCAGTGGGAGAGCACTTACCTAGCAAGTGCAAGGCCCTGAGTTCCATCCTCAGCACCCAAAATATAAAACAATTTAAAAACTGAATCCTCAGTCTTGTGCTGAGCTCTCTGTCTGTCCGTGTGAAGAGCCTCAAGAGCCCAGCTGGGGACGGGGTGAGTTAGGGAGAGCTGTCCCTGCCGGGCAGAGCTGGGGAAGCCGGGAAGCCGTGACAGCAGAATCACGCAGACAAGGCCCTTCTTCTCACAACCTTGCGCCCGGTGAGTGGACAACCTTGCTGAAAACCACTGTCAGAGTCTCAATAAATGCTTTGTGTTGATTGGAGGGGGGTGGAGAGAAAGACGGGAAGGAGAAGTGGAGAGGATGGGAAGATGGAAGGAAGGAAGGAAGGAGTAAGAGTGAGCCGTGGGGCACACCTGTAATCCCAGCACTCAGGAGGCTGAGGCAGGAGGATCACCAATAGTTCAAGGCCACCCTTGGCCACATAGCGAGACTCTGTTCCAAAAAAAAAAAAAAAAAGAAAGAAAAGAAAAAAGAAAGCAGGCAGGAAGAAACATCCATTTGTCTGTTGGGGGAGAAGCACACACACCTACTCATTCACATGCCACTGCAATCACTCTTAGACAATCAGCTGTTTTCTGCCCTCCCTGTCAGCTTAGCCCAAGCCTTAGCCTAAGCAGGAGGCTTCTCAGGCCTCCTCGGGTGACAGCAGAACTGACCCGCTGAACTGTGCCCGTTTGGTTTGAATTGCAGGGGACTTTCCCTCTGCTCTCCTGGGAACACACCCTCCAACGCCTGCGGGAGCCTCAGGAAGAGTCACCGCCGGGTTAGCAGGGTCCCCAGCAGGTGGCGCAGGCAGCCTGCTGTGCCATAGATAACAGGGCGTCAGGCGACGGCAGCTACCGCAGACCCTGCGGGCACAGGTGCTGGGCTAGGAACGGAGCCGGCAAGTTTCCAGGAGAGGCAAGCGGCCGGCGCCTCCAGCTCAAACTGACATCTCTTCTTCACGGTTCAGCGGTGCACTTCCTGTCGCCTCCATTCCGCTCTGCACACTCGAGGCTCCCAAAGTGCCCGGAGTAAGGTGTCTGAAAGCATTTCGATCACCCAGCAGGCTAATTAGTGGACCCTGAGCGAAGACACCCGGAGCGCCCCGCAGCCCGCTCTGAAGGAGAAGTCAGGGAGGGTGCGATTAAGGACAGTGGAGAGCAGCCGTGTCTGTGGCCTGCTGGTTGCATGTAAACAAACATGGGTCACGTCACACTTTGGAGCCCAGCCTTGCGTTCTTATGAGCAGAGCGAGCAGGAGAGCCCAAAGCAGCTGCATCTCCAGGCCCTTCGCCGGGAGCCAGGACGTGGTGTGCTGGCCCTGGGGTCAGCTTCAGAATCTGGGACAGGAAGTAGAGCGTTAGGACTTCTTACACGTCCGCCCTCCTAAGAAGAACTGAGAGTGCTGCGTGCCGAGTTGTTTCCCAAGGTCCTACCAGCACCCCCAGGCTCCCACCCCCACCCACGATGTGGGAGCCCCTGCAGACTGCCGCTTCTGTCCGTCTCCACCACAACTTCACTTTTCAAAAAACGGTCCAACGTGATCCCAGCA
Source organism: Hystrix cristata (assembly GCA_004026905.1). Classification (NCBI taxonomy): domain Eukaryota; kingdom Metazoa; phylum Chordata; class Mammalia; order Rodentia; family Hystricidae; genus Hystrix; species Hystrix cristata. The sequence goes on from PVJO010004045.1 coordinate 45,741, forward strand.
CCAGGGAGGCTGAGGCAGGAGGATCACCAGTTTGAAGCCAGCCTGGGCTACATAACCAGCTCAAGGGCAGCCGGGCTACTGCATACTCAGACCTGCTATCCCTTTCCCAAAATGCTTTGGGTTGCAGTGCTCCCAATTCTCGGTATTTTTGATTGGGGAATATTCTCACATACATAATGAACGCCTCGGGGAGGGAGCACTTGCATTTCCCGCCCCCTCGCACACGGCTCTGCGTTGATTCTGGGTGCCCTCCAGTGCCCTTGCCTTTGACCTCAATAGGCACAGGGGATCGAGTCTGGAATTCCCTGGCTTCTGGGGTCATCTCAGTGCTCAAAAAGTTTCAGGTTTTAGATCACTTCTGATTTTGGATTTTCAGACGAGGTAAGCTCAATATATAATGCATGTTCACTGCAGGCACTTAAACAGGCTGATGTACGAAAGAGAAAAAGCTGGCGAGATTGAGGGGTGTGCTGAAACACACTTCAGGCAGAGCTGGTGTCCGGAACATGTAAAGGACTCCCAGGAATCAAGGTTTCTTTAAAGAATAAGTAGAGAAACGGACAAGAGGTTTGAGCAGAGCCTACACCGAAGAGGACACTGGGATGGACCATCTCAGTTTCCTTGGCGACCAGTTTTAAAGGAGATGTTGCGCACATACACAGTGGAGCGTGCTCCTGGTCATTGGCAGCAATGTGGGCAGAGCTAGAGGTCGTTACGTTACATGAAATAAGCCAGACATGGGAAGACAAGGACCGCACGTTCTCACTCCCAGTCTGAAAGTGGAACAGTGGTTCCTGGGGGGGGAAGGGTGGCAGGGCTTGGACATGATTGGTGCTTCCTGTGTGCACATCTTCAAATAGTACACCATTAACGTGTGTTGATTAAAATATAAACCCTAATGAGGGCTCGACCATCTTAGCTCCGTGGTAGAGCACTTGCCTGGCATGCTAGAGGCCCTGGGTTCAGAGAAAACAACAAAACCCATCATGGGTGTGGTGGCTTTGGAGTGTGTCACACTATTACAGTAAAACCTGCCTTTTTCATGTGGAACTAGTCACGTACACATGTTCTGCACCCCGCAGCTAGCCATGTGTGGGATGTGTGACTCTTCCAGGTGCACCCGGGGTGGATGGAGATTTCAGAAACCGAACAACAGAGCCCGTCCAGGGGCCGCCTGTACAGGGACAGGCCGCTCTTCGTCCGCTGGGTATGCAGTGGGCCAGGAGCACCCTGAGGGGATGGGGGGCTTTGGAGACTTGACTGCAAATCCCTTCCTGAGCTGGAGGGCACTGACCACACCCTAGGACTCCTCTGTGACAGCCTGGGCCAGTCTGGAAGATGACGCAGGGAACTGCAGCCTGCAGCCGGGCTGTCCAGGGCTCTGTGTTGCTGATGCCGGGCTGTGGAGCGTTCGGCAGCTTCCCTGGTATCTCCCCCATATGGGGAGGAGCACCCCAAGTGGTGCCCATTAAGAACATGGTCAGACATTGCCAGGGGTCCCCAGACAGGACAAATTGCCCTGGTTGGAGCCATGAAAAGAGAGGGCTGCAGGACCTCAAGTGTCCACTCGCCTCCTAGGCTTTCGTTTGTTTGTTATGGGGCCCCACACACACTGGGCATGGGCTCCACTGGAGCCTCCTCGGAGCCCCGCCTGCACACCCTGCTCTCCTGCACCTCCAGCCCCTACGACACCACGCCTGGGGCCCCTGAGGCGCCTACGTGCACCCAGACCATGGTGGAGCACGGCCTTGGACCAGGACCCGGTACTGTCACTGGAGCCTGGCCAGGAGCCCTGGGGGTGGGAAGGTCGGCCCAGCAGAGACCGACGGCCTGAAGCAAACCAGGAGTTCCAGGGAGAAGCTGCCCTCGGCAAGGAACGCAAAGGAGGATGTGAGCAGGAGAAACCGCTACCCGTCCACAGCACTGGGCCTTCAGAAGGACACGGTGACATTGGCGGAGCAGCTCTGGAGGGGATGCAGCACACAGGGGACAGACTGGAGGGAGCCAAGGAAGATGAGACAGCAGCCACAGAGGGGTGCAGGATCAGCAGGGAGCAGCGGGAAGGGGAGACGTGGAGGAGATGGACAGAGTTGGCCACCTGAGAAAGGGGCTCCCGAGCCAAGGGGAGGGGGTACACTAAGAGCTCGGGCGAAACGGGGACATGGCTCCAGGCCGAAGCGCGTCACAGGTGACCAGACTGACACACGAAGGGCTGGGACTTGGATGGGAGCAGCGAGGTGGGCCAGGCAGAAGGGACCGGCTGGAGCAGAATAAGTGCGGGCATCATGGGGCAGCACTGAGTCAAGCAGAGGGTAGGAGAGGCCACGCACAGCAAGCACCCACCACATGCAGGTCCCTGTGCACGGTGTCACCTGCATCTCCAGACAGCCCTTGAGTCCCCACAGCCTCCGCCCGCCAGCCTGGGACCGAGCCACCGCCACGAGGCGGGGCCTTCACCTGGCAGGCCTGGGTGTGAGGGTCCACGGCCGCCGCCCTGCCGTCCCTTCCCATGGAGGACACTGAGCACCGACGAGGGAAGTCTCCAGAAAGGCAGGGACCCTGTTATTCCCCGGCCAACAGGGATCTGGGTCACGAAGAGCCTGCAGGTGGAGCCAGAGAGGGCATCAGGAGGCGCACGGAGTCACATCTGGAAAATCTCATCCTCCCCTGATCTCTGCCTCCTGGCCTCCTTCATCTGCATTTTGTGTGGCCAGCCGCAATTCAATCCAAAATCACTTGGTTGAGAACAAGTTGGTCAAAAGCAATACTTCAGAAAGACGCTGAGCAAAAGCGTCTCCACTATTTTTTTAAAAGTTTCTCATTTGGATTCTTTTTTATTCATTTAAAGCAAATTAGGTTCACCCAATTAGTTTGGCAATGTCTAATCTCAGCATTGCAAGCCTGATGTGGTGGTGCACACTGGGAATCCCCAGCACTCAGGAGGCTGAGGCAGGAGGTTTGCCACAAAGTAGGGCAACATTAAAGAACATTAGTTTGAAATATATCTCAATGCTGAGAGGTATATTGTTACTTATCAAGTTAACTGTATTTGTATTCAAAATAGCTTTAACCTAATTATTTCTTGTCCATTTCAGTGATTTCTTGGATCCAGAACAAAATCTGTGCATTTATTTCTTTGAAAACGTCATTTGTTGACCGCCCTTTCACTGCTGTGGAACAACTTGCCTTCTCAATCCAGCCTATCTTTTTGGGAGCTTGCATTTTCTTGCCACTTTCTCCAATAAGTGCTTTTTACACATTTAAACTGCTGAGCCTGCTACAAACAGTACTGGATCTCTTAGATGAAAGAGGTCTTCATGTTTGAGTTTATGCTTCTGCTTTGGACAGTGTAGTGGGTAAGAAATACAAACAAGACCCCAGACAAAATTGACAGCTTCATCTGGCTCAGCACGACACATTACAGAAGCAGCTGCTCTGGAGCCCACTGAGTGACTCCAGGGAAAACACCTGCAAGTTTTTATTCTCCTGAGGTCTTCAGGTAATTCAAAACTGCTTTATATGCCTTAGTTCTATGGACAATATTGAGGCCTTTGAAGGTAAATTTCAGGCAAAAAAGCCTCGTGAGATGCAAGATGTGATGCTAGTGACATCAGGTGAGGAAGATTCGTATCTCCTCATGCTCCAGTGTGTAAGAATTATTCCATATGTTAAGTTCTTGTTAGGTACCAAGCAAACAGCATCCAGTAGTTGATTTCCAAAAGGTATTTCTAATTTAACCTCTGTAGGACTCATTTTCACCGCTGAATAATAAAGTGCATCACCTCTAAGAAGCAAAGGCCATCTCCCAGGAAGGCACCGCGGCCGCCAGCACCGAACCGCCCTCGCTCTCTTCAGGGAGCGAACTTGTGGCTGTTACAGTGTAGATAAAAGAGGCCCCCCAGAAGCCTCCTGTGCTCAGAGGTGGGGCTCTGGAAGGTGACGGGATCACAGGATCCCATCGTCGTGAGTGAATTAATACACTGATCAGTTCACAGCTGAATGAGCTGTTGGGGGCCTGGGCAGAAGAGGGTCAGGGAGTGTGACCTAGAAGGTGCATTCTTGTCCCCAGCTCCTCCCCTCGCTCTCTGCTTCCTGGCTGCCATGCTGTGAGCAGCTTCTCTCCACCACGCTCTACTGCCGTGCTGTCTGCCCTGGAGCAGCAGGCCTTGCACTGAGCCCTCTGAAACCATAAGCCACATAAACTAGTGTGAGTGACCGGAAGGCAACTCACGCCACTGGGTTCCTCTCCTGGCAGAAGAGGCTCCAATATTGGTGCTGATTGTGATTTTTTTTTTTTTTGAGACAAACAAGTAGAATGCACAAGTCTCACTGGAATCCTGCAACCACCTTTGAGGTGGAAACCACACGGCTTAACAGTAGTGAGTGCCCCAGAAGCAGGAATCCCTGATGAGATCTGTGTGTGCAGCTGTCTTCTACCAGCCACAGACACGTGAAAGGTATGTGGTGCATGAGTCTCCTGCTTGCTCTGCCTCTCTCCTTCCTTTCTACACACACACACACACACACACACGCACGCATACCGGTGCTAAAAAAAGTGTTTTTTTCAAGTACTGGGGATTGAGCTCAGGGGTGCTGTACCACTGAGCTACAGTCCCAGCCCTTCTTTCAGTTTTTATTTTTAGGCAAGTTTTCACTAAGTCAGAGTTACCCCGGCCAGGCTTGAACTTCTCATCCTGCCTCAGCCTCCCAAAGTGCTGAGACTCGGGCTGTACCCACCGTGCCCAGCTGCTGGAAAAGCATTTTAAGCTAGGGGTATAACCCAGTGATAGAGAACACGCTTGCCATGAGCCAGGTTCCGGGTTCCATTCCTGGCACAAAAAGAAGGAGAAAGAAAGAGAGAGAGAGAAGGAAAGAAGGGGAAAAAAATCAGAGTTTCCAAAGTGTAAAGCGTTGCCTTCATTAAAACACGAATGGTTTTGATCTCCGCCAGGAATTCTGCTTTAATAAATTCTCTCCTCTCTCAGAAGCACTCACAGGAACTTTGGCTCTTCACACAGCCCAGCCAGTCCCGAGGCACACGTGCGTTGGTGTCTTAGTCTCAGCACAGGAGCTGGACACAGACGGTCGCCACAGGAGGACTTGAGACACGGAGCCCTCGGTGACATCAGTGAGATGTGCAGAGGTCAGGCAGGGCACGGCACCCCCGCACCCCTCCTGCAGTCACCCAGGGAAGAAACATCACATGGACATTCAGGGCTCATGTGGCAAAGACAGGAGGTCCATGCAACATGTGGCCTTTGTCCCATCCACCTGGACACAGTGTCTCCTGTGTCTTCCCCTCAATGTCATCCATTAACTCTGTAGCACTGTCGTATGGACCAACATACAAATCGTCCCTAATGGTCTCGATAAAGACCATTTCCTCACTCTTTTATCACACAAACTGAGGGAAAGACCTACCACGTCTTTTCGGGATAGAGGACAAACAAAAGCTTTGCATGCAAATGGAGCGTAAACTTCCAATGAAACAGCAAGGAAACATTTGCCTGAAAACAGTTTTAAAATACAGACTCTGTGAGCTGCCCCTCCAGGACAGGCAGCAAGAACCTGAAGCCTCAGTTCCCCGGGGCGGACGCGCTCACAGCGCAGAGGGGCACAGCCGCGCATGAACTCTGCGGTGAAAGGCAAGCGCTGTGCAGAGAAGCGTGTGGGAAACCCCTGTGCCTTGCTCTTCCTCTGGTTGTGAATCTAAACTGCTCTTTTAAAAGTCTTTAGAAAAATAAAGCAAGGGAGCGCGTGGTTTGCAAGTGTGAGGCCGTGGGTCCCACCCCAGCACCACAAAATAAATGCACCGAGAGTGGGGGTGACCTTGGCAGCAGCTGTGCCGGGGCAGGGGCTTCGTCCCTCCCCCAGTGACCAGAGCCCAGGGGTGGTGGGCTGAGGCAGGAGCACACAGAGCCTGCGGGGGAGGGCGGGGCGGCTGTCACACCTGCTTTTTCTGGACACATTTGGGGCCAGGGAACCCCCCGCGGGACCTGGGAAGCCGCGCCCTGGGTTCCTTCTGTCCCACACTGGCACAGGTTGGGGTGGCGGTCCAGTGAGCGGTGGGCCTTGGGATGGGGGCCTCCCAGGTGCACGAGGGTTACATCGCCCAGCATCCCGAGTTCTGAAGAAGGGCCTCGCCTGAGAGATAAAGACGGCAACTGCTAAATGATCTTCTTTAGATTCACAGGACCCAAAACATTGGGCGACCTTCAAGTTTCATCAGAACACACAATGCTCGCCTCATCCTTGAGTTCTGTGTCTCGACTGACACGAAGCGAGGACACTGCATGAGGCTTACCTTGCACAGAAGTAACGTGTCTGTGGTCAGGGCCCTGCCATGCTCCAGCCAGGAATAAGGAAAAGGAGATGCGTGCCTTAAATGGGGAAGTCCTCCCTCAGCACACAGTCTTCCTGCCCCATCTGGGTCCCCCGTCCCTCCGCATAAAAGCCCTTTGCACCCCACAGTTCCCAAAGTGGAACTTTAAGGATGATCAGCCCGCCATCCTCTCAGGACTGACCCCTGAATAATCCTGGTTTCCTTCCCACTCATTCATTGTTTTTGTTTTATTTTTGTGTTACTGAGAACTGAGGCTTCAGGACAGAAGGACCCAAACTAGGGTTGCTCTACCACTGAGCCACACCCTCTATGACCTCAGCCTTGTTTAATTTTTATTTTGACACAAGATCTCAGCTGCCTAGGCAGGATTCAATGTCAGTTTCCACTCCTCAGCCCTCCTTCTCACCAGTGCTTGTCACCTGAGTACTGGCTTTTGCAAAGTGTAAGAGCTGATTGTGTCAATTCGAGTAAATAACACCCAGCTAAACTTGCTCAGTGTAGTTCTGGGTGTGGAAGATTCATCCTAGGGGGATTCTTGCCAGAATGCTGTAAAGGGGAAACAAAGAAGGAAGGGTCACTTCCGTCTCTTCAGAGGAGCTCCAGTCTTCACTTTCACCTCAGACATCATCCACTCGGTTCGGTGCAGACTCTTCGGCATCCTCATACAGACACACACAGGACACTACACGGAGCTACAGGCCTTCACCTGGATCCTTCAGATCCCCAGTGCACAGACCGACCTTTCGAGCCCTTCCACACCCACCTCTGTGGGCAACCATCGTAAGCCACTCTGTAAATTCTTACATATCTGTATATCTTGTACTATATCTGTTTCTCTAGTAAACACTGACTGATACAAATTGTGAGCAGCCAGACCTCAGTCCAATAACAGACTGGCCTGAGCAGGGACCAAGATGGCGGGGCCTACTCAGGAGAGGCCAGCAGTGCTGGCCAAAGCCAACGGGTCACACTCTAGCTCTGCCAGTGAAGGACGCCCCAAGGGCCAGGGTGCAAGTGTCCTCTCCCAAGGCCAGGCCCCCTGTGCACAGACCGACCTAGGCTTAGGCAGCTCCAAGTGGAAATGATTGAATTTAAAACCTGAAATGTGCTGGGGATTTAGCTCAGTGATTAGAGTGCTTGCCTTGCAAGCACAAGGGCCTGAGTTCGATCCCCGGCACCACAAAAACAAAACAAAACAAACAAAAAAAAACCTGAAATGTCTGAAAAATCACTAGCATGTATGAAATTAAACAATACTCAAAAACACTATGGCAGTAGAATTCTTCAAGCAAGCACCAGATGGACAACTTCTTCCCCTTCCCAAAAAGAGAGAAAACACAGGCAGATGGGCCAGCACGATAAAGCACTGGGAGGCTGCCTCAGGCCTCTTGAAAACAAGCCATTACTTCTGATGATTTGAATCTGCCCTTAGAGTCTTGAGAGAAGTAGGTAAAAGAGACTCCCAACCTGGCTGATCTCTCACTAAGAACGTGAGACACCCCTCAGCCTACCGGCGAACTTTCCCTGCTGTGTCTCACCCGGCTATGGAATGCCTGCCAGGGTTCCTGGAGGTGCTGATTTAGGGTCACCTTTGCTCTTTTCCCGGAAAGGTCACAGCAACATCTCAAGCTCCAGAATACTTTCTCAGTGTAACTCGACTCTGTGTTCCGGCCTAAGTCATTTGTATTTGGCTGGGAATAAACTACCTTCTGCTCCTTTAAAGCAGAGTTGTCATTCTGCAACAGCACATCTGAGTTGCCCAAGTGGGTGCAGCTCTCTGCTCCCCAGGAGGAAGGCAGGCAAGATGGGGAAGCTCAGCTGTGGGACGATGAAGAGAGGGGCGTGTGGTACAACCGACTTCAGATTGCAGAAGACCATTTGACAGGCCCGTGCTGCCAGGCTCCACCAACGTCTTTATGAAGAATTTCGGACATGTGGAATCTGAAATACTGGACCTGTATTTCAGAGGACTGGGGCCTTGCAGGTTAGAGTGTAACAGATCCAAGGCGACACCGATTGTTGCAGTACCGTTTCTTAATCTCCAGGGTTTAGGAAGAATGTGGGATCCTGAGGATGGACTGGGAGGCAAAATGAAGAAGAAACAGTTCAGAAAAGCTGTGCAGTTTTGAAAGCCGGCACGTCCCCCTGTGGGTCATCAGGGAGTGTCTGGTACAGGGTTACACCCGCAGGGTGGGGCTGAGCGCCACTCAAGCCCTCCTCAACAGCAAAGTGTGACTCAGGGACTTTCCCAGAGCATGAAAAGGTATCTCCGATTTTTCAGGAGAAATAAACGAGACTTGAAATCATCTGTGGAAGACATTTTTTAAGCAAACAGCTCTGCTGGACACAGCTGCGCAAGGACTCCTGGGATCATTGTCCTGGGGGCTGGGTGGCAGTAGACACAGCACACGTCTGGTCACCACCTATCTGGCTCAATCTAGCAAAAAGTGCTGGTGCACAAGTGACCCTGGGCACGTGGGCTGGGCGCGTGTGCCTGGAGGCGGGCAGTGGACCCAGCCTGGCCGCTGCACTCCTGCAGCACTCTGAAGGGCCCGCACACGTGGAAAGCTGCTTGGCGGGGAAGGCTCCAACAGCCGGTGAGTGGTGTACAGGCAGGCTCCCTGGTCCCCAGCGCAGCTGGCTCTCCTGAGTAGCCCCGCAGCCTTGGTCCCGGCTCACGCTAGTCTGTTCCCGGGCTGAGGTCGGGCTGCTCACACTCAAAGGCCAACCCTCAGCAATGCAATTTCTCAGGGCCTGGGGTTGGACATCTCCATGATCAAGGTATGCGCAGGGTTGGCTCCCTCCTCACCGTGTCCTGACATGGCCTTTCCCCTGCTATCTTTCTCTGTGAACAAGTCCCCACAGGACACCTGTTATTTTTAAATGAGGTCCTACCTTCACAATCCCATTTAACTGATTAGCTCCTTTTTTTTTTTTTTTTAAAACAGGTTCTCCTATGCAGTTCGGGCTGGCCTTGAGCTCACTATGCTCACTATGTAGCCCAGGCTAGCTTAGAAATCGCAGCGATCCTCCTGCCTCAGCCTCCCAAGTGCTGGAATTACAGGCATGCGCCACCACGCCTGGCATGATGAGCTCTTTAAGGGTCTTCTCCCACGCGTTGCACTCTGAGGCCGGGACTGGAGCGTGTGAATGAGCGAGGGAGGGGTTTGGCCCGTAGCAGCACTTTCTGCACGGAGGTGAGGCTGGCTGGGTGTTCACGGGCCACCTTGAGGGATTCTGATAAGAAGCACACCCCAAGCGCATCGATGCCCAAGGAGTGCGCCTCCCCCCCGAGAACAGGCCAGGGTGACCAGGGAAGCTAGACTTGGGGACAGGAGGAAAGAGAGCTTTGCCTGGCAGTTTGTTTCTTAGCCTGGGCTTTGCTCTGGAAAGGGCGCCAGGACGAGACTTCCAGAGCAACAGGGACACAGCGTCCACCCTGGTGCTGTCCACCCTCTCACCGCCACCTTCCGACTTCTCTGGCCTCAGCACTTTACATGTGGCCTTCATGACCAAAGCGCCTGCCAAGGGGATGAGGTGAGACAGTCAGGAATATGCTCTGGGCCATGAGAGGTTTGCATTACCTGTGAGGAAAAGCTGATTTCTATAGTCAGTGACTGACAGAAGCTTATTAGGTGCTAATCACAACCCGGGCTCTCCAGGCTGCACGAGCACCTGAGCGACTCTTGGGCTTGTCTTTGATGCTGGGAGGGAACCCAGGGCCTCATCCATGCGCACAGGGGCTCTGCCCAAGCAGCAGCCTCCACCCATCTTCAGTAACAGCCCAGGAGGAACAAGTGAACCCAAGGATTAGTTACAAAGACCGCGGCACAGTCAAGGGGAGGAGGTGGAAAAGGGGACTTATGACACAGCAAGGTAGAAATGAGGCTAGTATTGTAACTCAAGGAAACCCGGCTGGTAGCAAGCTTCGAACCAACAAAAAGCCCCCACACTACGCTGCTCCGGGATGTTTGTCAGTTAGACAAGGAAGTCATTAGGTGTTTCTCGGCAGATGTTTGAGCAGGCTAAGAAGCATAATAAAGTTTATCTAAAGACATAACGAGTGGCAAGATGTGGTCACAGTCCGGCGAGGAGGGCTGAAGAGAAACCCTCCCCTCCTAATTTTGATCTCTAGTGAAAACTGACCCTGAGATGGGAAACAGAATACATTTCACCTGAAGACGAAGCCTTTCAGAGCAATCCTAAGTGTTTGCAAAGCCCAGTTCTCTGCTCTGAACACAGCGAAGACAGCCGGGGGGTGGCCCCCACAGCCAGGGCGGCCCTGGCTTCCTCCCCTGAGCAGCCCAAGAGGCAGAGCCCCGAAGCTCCCGATCTGCTTTCCTAATTCCTCTCGCCCTTGGTAATCTTTGTCTCAAGGACACCTAGCCTTGCTCCACAGGTGTTTCAACACAAAACACTCACCAAACCTAAAATCATCACCAGGCCCACTGCTGCAAGAGTCTCACCAAGTCTCTTTCTTACCAGGACTCCTTCTGTCCTCCCAGACCTAGAAGCAGCACCCCAGAATACACGTATGGGGACCAGCAACTTTCCTAAGAAGCTGGAAAGAAGTTGGGCTTGGTGGTGTGTGCCTGTGATCTGTGCACCCTGGGAGGCTGAGGCAGAAGGATCTCAAGTCTGAGCGCAGCCTGGGTAATTTATAGAGATCTTGTCTCAATAAAAAATAAAAAAGGCTGGAAGTGTAGCTCTGTGCAGAGGCCCTGGGTTCAATCCCCGATAAGAAACGCAGGCGCACACCTGCTGTACCGCCCCCGAGCACGGGGCAGAAAGCCTAAGCGCAATCCTAGATCCGCTCCAAGTGTGAGGTTTGGGTCTGAACAGTTCGTAATCCCAGGGCGGGTCACCACAGTGTTCACCTCTCCACGCTCGGGGGCTGCGGCCCAGCAGCCACCAGCCCAGGTTGGGGGTCATCGACCCTGCAGCCCCTCACCCAGAAGCAGGCTGGCCGCACCTGGGGCGCCTCGCGGAGCGCAGAGCCCTCCAGTCCAGCGTGGGGACCCCACCCCAGTCCATGCCAGGGACCCCCGCCCCAGGACTCCATAGGGAATCCCCGCCCCTCCCTTCCCGTCGCGCCGGCGTGTCCGCCTGTGCGCCTGTCTGCCGTCGGCTGGGCGGGGCAGGGGCGCGGCAGGGGCGGGGCGGGGCCGGCACTCGGGGGCGGGACTCTCTCGGGACGACCTGGGAGGGCGGGGCCAAGGGCGGGAGCGGGCGGCCCTCGGAGGGTGTGGAGGACAAAACTCACCGCTGATTGGTGCTCAGGACGCGCCCAGCGGGAAGGGGGCGGGAACGTGGGCGGGGCCGGGAAGGGTGCCGGGGGCGGGGCGGGGCGGGGCTTCGGCGGCTTCCTGAGCGCTGTGTTAAGGGCGCCAGCGGCGTGAGGAGCTACCGCCGGAGAGGGACAGCGGCGTGCACCTCGCTGGCGGCCTCGGGGCGCGGCGGTGCGGCGATGCAGGCGGGCGGCCAGGCCGCGGGGGCCCCGTGGGACGACTGCTTCGAGGCGGCAGTGCGGCTGGCCCAGCGCGCGGGGCAGGTGAGCGGGCGGGACCCGGCGCCCCGCGCTCCCTCGGGTCCGCGCCGGCGGACAGCGCTCCCCCCGAGAGGTCGCAGAGCACTGTCGGGACTCGTGGACTCCCTGCGCCACCGGGCGGGACAGGAGTCTTCCTGGGGGGGTTCCGAGAGAGCGCTCAAGGGTGCACGGGGGACAGAGAGCGCGCCCAGGAGTGCGCCCGGCACAGAGAGAGGGCGAGCAAGCACCCAAGGGTGCACCCTGCTCCCTGAGGCTGCCCAGGCCTCGTGCTGCTGGATGGAGCCCCTTAGGGTCAGGTTTTGTGCTTTTCACATTCAGATCTTTGTAGAAACAGAAAGTTTGACTTTCTAAATTCTCACTGAGCAGTTCTTGCTGCGAGACACGGTAGGACTCTCCAGGGTCTCAGAAGTGGGAAGGATCCCAGATGACTTTCAGCTCTCCAATAATAACAAAGCTGTTTTTAAAGAGGAATGGGAAGTAAAGATCCTGCCTTTAGGAGTCTGGTCAGGAAGCCTGGACTCGGCTCCATATTGCCAGGTGGTGGCTGAGCGAGTGATCCAGACATTGGTGGCTGGGGCAGAAGCCACACAAGATGGCCACCACCTGTGCAGAGGATCCGATTGACTAAATAATGCTCAGGTAGTAATCACGGCGCTGTCTGGAGAAGACACAGCCTAAGCCAGACAGCCTGTCATGGAGGAAATGGGGGAGTGGTGACCTTTGGGAGACCCCCTAGTTGAGGGCTTGTCTGGCGCCTGCTCTGGGCCCTCTGCTGTCTCATGAGAGTGCCTATAGTAGTCACTCCTGAGGCTGAGCACGTGGATCTGGATGCTCAGAGGTGGGTGGCCTTCCAAAAGATCAGTGTCCATGACCTGGTCCCTCAGACACTGGATCCAGTCCAGGCACCCTAGACCCTCTGCTGCCATGGCCTCTGCCCCCCTGAGAGATGCCACCCTGTTCTCCCCTTCCTCCCTCTTCAGTGTACCCACCCATTCCTGCAGGTCCCCTGGAGTCATCCCTGCCTCTGTCCCCACCTCCCACTTTGCAGAGGCCTCCTCCCAGGCTGGTGGCCATAGCCTCTCCCACCTCCATTACAAATAACAGTGTTAATAACAGTGTTATTGTCCTGTGTCACGGCCTTGGTAACTCCTGGGTCCAGGCTTCCTGGGGCTAGAAGCTTAGACAATTTAGGGGCACTCTCTAAGAAAATACAAAATTACATATCCACATTAGATATAAAAATCATTCATTTAGAATAAGAACAGTCATAGCTGTACATTTTAAGATGCTAACAAAAACTGCAAATATTACAAAACATAAAATAACAGTTCTTGTTTCAGTCCTTTTTAATACACTTTTTTTTCTTTTTTCTTTTTGCTTCATACCCTTTGCATCTTTGAATGACGGTGATTTTTTAGATTGTTTTGGTTTTGCTTTTTGGTGTTGGGTCTGGAACCCAAGGCCTCAGGCATGCTGGGAACATGCTCTGCTACTGAACTACACTCCCAACTCTTGTCTCGTTTTCTGTGGAAGGAACAGAAAGGTAAACTCAAGCCTGTCCCATAGCGTGGCTGACTGAAATTTATTAACAGCAGTTTAAGAAAGTTGTTATTAGTAATGTGGTATGAATTTTTAAGGTTGGCATCAAATTGTATATTAATTTTTTTATACATTAGTGATAAGAATTTCCCCACAGAATTGCTTCCAGATGCACACAGCCAGCACCACTTTTCTTGGGGAGACCTGCACAGTCCCCACGCCAGTTGCCACATGAGCATGCATGCTCACCACTCCTCACCATCCTACCCGCTGATGTTGGTGTGCCAGGAGCGTTTGTGGAGGCTGGTCCTTCACAGGATGGCTGGCAATAACTTTCAGACAGACACAACTGCAAACTCCGCAGCTAGGTCCCATCAAACTCAAAGTCACCTCCCCTTTAACCAAACTGCCCCCTCCACTCCAGTGCCATGGCTGCCCTGTCTGAGGAGGGAGGGGCACGGGAAAGAGGCAGTTGGGATTTACAGCTGGAAGGGCTCACTCTGCACACTCACCAAAGGTGCTGGTATGTGGCCTCAAAAACTCTGCCCTTGCAGGGAAGCAGGGCCTCAACTTCTGTTTGCTTCACAAGGAAGCTCACCTCTGTACCTGCGGCAGAGTCTCAGGACAGAGCGGGGGCACAAAGCCCAGGACCTAGCATCTCCCTTCTGCACCTGGCCATACGCATGCTTGTAGATTATAGCTCCCAGCACACAGCCTCGAGGGCCAGTCCTGTTGTGCCCAGTACCCGATGGACCATCCCCTCACCTGCCCAGACCCAGTACTCTGCCTGGTGATTGCAAAGCACATGCTGCCCAGCTCCCGAGACCCTGCCTCCTGCTGAAGGGTCCCCTGTGCCTCTCCCTGCCCTACTGAGTGTGGGTCTTCCAGCTTTCCTCGCCTGCCCCGACCGGATGGCTGGTGGTCCCTGAGGTGGGATGTTTGAATGTGGTACTCTGTGTCCAGCTCAGGGTCCCTGGAGCAGAAAGTGTGTCCTGGGGGGGGCTCTGACCCACCTCTCTCATTTATGTGGCGGCTTTGCCGTCAGAGTGTGGTCGAATCTGTAATTTCCATTGTGGCCACACAGGGAAATGAGCAAGTGAGTGGTAAAAGGAGTAATAAAAGGAGCTTTGTCAAGGACAGCAGCACCCTGTCCTGCTTGCCCCACCCTTGTCCTGTCCCCTGAGAGCCATGTTGGCCATTTCTGGGGGTTGCACCCACTTTTCTGAGTAATCTGACCCTGCATTTTCTTAAGTCTTGTGGTACAGCCACTTCCCTGTTTGGTTCTGTCGTGGGCTGTGTCCACACTAGGGCCACCATGCAGATGCAGCTCACAGTGCAGCCAGGCAATGCATGGCACGCTCTTTCTTTTCTTATACAATTTGTGTTTCCCTTAAAGTTTAAAAAAAGTTTTGTGTTTTCTATTTGCCTGATTTTCTATGTGTATACAGACAGCATCCATCTTCCCAACATATTTCTTTATTTTTACTTTTTTGATGGTGTTGGGGATGGAGCCTGGGCCATGCCAAATGCTAGACAAGCACCCCACCACTGAGCTGCACTCCAGCCTCCCAGGTGTCTTCTACGTGGTCAGAGCAGTGGCCCTCAAGCTCACAAGGCTTCGGTGCTGGAGGGCCCACCCCGGGGTTCTGATCCGGCAGGCCTGCAGTGGGGCATGCTTTAAGAGTGCTGCTGAGCAGTACTTTGTTCTGCGAATGTCTCTGTTCATTCATGCTGTGCTCCGGGAAACTGGATGCTGTCCAGTTCGGAGTTACAGCGAGTAGTGTTGCCCTGAGCACTCTTGCAGCTTGCGGTTGTATGAACACTATTGGTGGCATCCTTGCACCAGTCTCCGGCTGTGTGTGAGTGCCTCAGCTGGAGATGTTGGTAATTGCAGGGGATCATGCAGTCAGGGAAAAGGTCCCCTGCCCCACAGCTTCTGCCGTTGCGGGGGTGCTTTTCTGGTTCAGCCATTCCGGTGGATTTGAGGTAGTCTTTTCTGGTGGTCTGAATGATTTATTGATTTATTTTTGGATTTCTGAGACCTAACCCCAGCCTCGTGAGTACCAGGCCACCCCTAACCACTGAGCTACATCACCAGCTCTTTATTGTGGTTTTAATGACTTACATGTATATGGGCCTTTTTGATGTTATTGGTTTGTAAATGGTGGTGCTAAAACGCCGATGAGAAGTGAACTCATCCAACTGTATTTGTGGAGCGACTCTGGACTTTGGCCTTTACACCTAGTGTGATAAGTATAGTGTGAGGTTTCTGCAGAGTGCTGTGATGGGTCCTCTTGCCACAGACTACCCTGGTTGCAAGGAGGCCTGTGCCACTGTGGGAACCAGAACTGGACATCTGGTAGGAAGCCACCTGCAAGGTGGGAGTGGGCTGTGGGGGAAAAGGTAGAGGGAGAGATGAGATGAGGGTGTTGCCCTGGAGTTGGATGTAGAGTGAGACAGAGGAAGAGGCCAAGAATGACTTCAGGGTTTTGGGCAAAAACTTGGCTGAAGGATTTGTCAGCACTTGGAGACCCCTGGAGGAAAAGGTTGGGTGGAAGTCATGTGTCTGGGAACGGACAGCTTGAGCTGCCTGTCTCAGCGAGATACTGTGTTTGGATCAAAGTTGAAGAAAGAGGCTGGGAGCTGCAAATGTGGATGTGGTGACACATAGAGGGCCCTGGAACTGTGGTTGGTGAGGGCAGAAAGAGCAGCGTGTTGCCATAGGACGCCAGGGCCCCTGCTTCTCCGAGGGAGGTCCCGTGAAATCAGCCTGTGGGTCATCTTGTGGAGGCTGTGTTCTCTGGAAGGGGCCCCTCTCTCCTACCAGCTGGTACGCCAGCCACAGGAGGAAGCGAGGGACAGGTGGAGACTGCACCACCCGTACAGGCTCCCTGGGCCACGATCGAGGCCCCGTGTCCATGCCGCCCATTTCTCCTGAGCCCCAAATGCTGAGATTAGCCTGAAAAATTCTGAAACTTCCACCAACATTTCGTAGTTTACTGTGTGCTGGGAATGGAGCCCAGGCCTCGGGCCTCCTTATGCAAGTCCTCTGCCACTGAGCTGCACCCCACTGACACTGAAACATCAGCAGAAAGAGTCCCTGTGAAACACAGGGACAGGTGCGGGGTGGCAGCGCCCACCGGAGGGAGTGCAGGCCTCCCCATGTGCAGGCCCTCTCGCCTGAACCACCCTGTTCCAACTGGCGCTTTACTTGTATAGCAGTGTGAGAAACACACACACACACACACACACAAAGCAGAAGCTGTCTCAGAGGAGTGGGACAGAGCCCAGAGGCACCTGCAGCCCATCCCTCATCTCTGCCTCACCTGACCCCACACTCAGGGAGTCTGGGAAGCCCTCCTAGGCCTCACCTGAGGAGAGGGGCAGAGGGTGGGCCCGGCCTCCGGGGCCCTGAGACAGTCACTTGCTGACCCAAGCAAAGAGGATGGCCCTGGGCTGGGAGGGGTCATGTGCTAGGGGATGGAGAGCTGCTAGTGAGTTCCAGGCACCCTTTCTTCAGCCTGGGGTAGAGGGCTTGGAGGTGGGGCAAGGTGCTAGGAACCAGGCCTGGAGAGGGAGGTGAGTTGTGTTGGGCTGAGCCTCTGGCCAGCCTGGCTTGTGGGCTGGCTTGAGGCTTTTCTCTCCCCTGGAAAATGGAAGGAGTCCACCCAGGGAAGGCGTTGCGTCCCTGAGGCTTGGCCACCCTCAGGATCTCTGTGCAGCTTACAACACACACTATTGTGCCAGGGCCTGGGGCTGGAGACAGCTCTCCAGGGAAATTCACAGCTGAGTAGGGCTTGAAGAAGAAAGGCCAGAGTAGCTGATGCAGGAAGTGATGGGTCAGGGGTGATCCACAGGACGTTGGTGGGGCCTGGGGTGGAAGAGGGGTCAGGACATGGCCGGAGAGCTAGGGGCAGGGAGACCCAGAGTCTGACTGGCTGAGGTATGGTGCCTGACAATGGACTGCAGAGGTGGCCTTGGTGAGCTGGCCTTGGTGGTAATCTGAGGGAGGTCTAGGAATAAAGAACTTCAGGGTTGCTAGCTTGGGCACACAGGTGTTTTAGAAAGAAATCTGGACAGAGGAAGGGACTTGGAAGTCCAATGCCCTGGTAACTGCAGCTGTGGGAGTCAGCCCCGTTTAGAGATTGAGGATGCAGAGCGCCTGTGCTGGGCTTCTTTCCCTTGACCTTTGTGTGACCTTGGGCAACTTGACAGTGGAGTCCACCTCAGATTCTTTTTTTCCAGTACTGGGGATGGAACTCAGGACCTCCCACATGCTAAGCAAGCGCTCCACCACTGAGCCACACCCCCAGCTCCTTTCCTCCTTATAATTAGTATTACCCTTGGAGTCCCAGTGAGGATGAAATCGCATGGGGGAGCTGCTGCCGACCTTGCCTGGGGCATAATGGGTGCACAGGAATGGCAAGGAGTCCTGGGGGAGAGGGGAGCTCCAGTTCTCGGGGATTCGAGGACGCTGGCTGCAGAAGGGCGCAGGGGAAGATACAGGTGGATCCCCAGCTGCTGCACAGAAGTGTCATTGCCCTCAGACTGCTTTGGGGTAGAGCTGGGGC
This sequence comes from Hystrix cristata, assembly GCA_004026905.1. Taxonomy (NCBI): domain Eukaryota; kingdom Metazoa; phylum Chordata; class Mammalia; order Rodentia; family Hystricidae; genus Hystrix; species Hystrix cristata. Next base: position 63,742 of record PVJO010004045.1, read on the forward strand.
TGAGCGCATCTGGCTTTGTGGCCAGTGTGAGGCCGGAGGAACCTGGGGCCTGCTAGCCCTGTGCCCAGAAGAGCCAGAACCCAGTTTGCCTTCTTTGCCCAGTGCCCCTCTTCCTCGCAGTGAGGGGTGTGTGGTGCCCTGTGACCACGTGACACCATGTGACGGCCATGGTGTTTCTTGGGTAGCTGCTGACCTTTCAGGTTTGGCTGACTGTCACATAAATGGGTCTCCTCTGGAGAACAGAACACAGGTAGGCTGGCGAGGCCACCTGCAGGGTGGGTGGGCAGGTAAGGCCCAGGGAGGGCCACTGAGGAGAGCAACACTTAGATCTAAGGCCGCCTGCCAGGAAGAGCCCACGATGTTGGGGTGGGTCCCCAGACCCATGCAAGATTCCCACCTACTAGGGAGGGGCCTATACTGCCAAAGTGAAAGCCGCCCACTGTGGAGAGGGCAGGGGGCTGTGTTCCACCAATCCAAAGCTGAGCTCATCTAACAGCCCCCAGAGGAATCCCTGAGAATAGTGTTTGACCATACGCCTGGGCACCTGCAGCCCAGCGAGCCACCATTTAAAACAGCACCTCGCCCCTCCTGTGTGCACTCAGACAAGACTGGAACCTAAATGTGAGGCACAGCCCCAGGCCACACCTGCAGCACATTTCACCATCTGACGAAGAGGAAGCACGTGCCTGCGAGCCCCACCTGGGGCAAAGCTCTGCGGGAGTGTGTGCTGTGGGCAGCGGCAGTGACTGGTTCTGGAGGGCTCGGCTGCCCTGTCGTGGTCTGCAGGGATGGCCTGGGGGACACAGAGCAGAGCCAGGACAGTGTGTAGCAGGAAAGGCAGTGGGCTCATTTATGCATCTCTGATGCCAGCACGGACAGTGTGCCTTTCCCAAGCTTTGGCATTCCAGCTGCAGTGACTTGGGCCCATGTTTATATATTAAACATTAACAGAATGTTATTGGAGGTCTGAGAAGTGCATAGTTAGTAAGTAACTGGAAGACACTCGTTAAAGAGCAGAATACTCCAGCTCATTGCTGGTTGAATGGTAATGTCTAAGTCTCTGAGCCTAGGGGACCCCCCGCCCACCCCGTGTGACTCTGGCAGAGGGCAGCACTGCTGATTTTAAGTCTGTAGGGCAGTGAAGACCTGGGTGTAGACAGGAATCGGCTGGTGCAGCAGAACTTTGCATGCAGCTCCTGAATTACTTGTGAAGTGGCCCGGGTTCGGCACTGCCACTACTGGCGACGGGACCCACAGGAGTCTGTCTGCTCTCAGGTGCAGTTCGTGCTCTGGACACCCTATTGTTGGGATGAAGTTACCGAAAGGAAGAACTCCTAGTTAGCTGCTGCCAGGGACTGCTGAGCCTGGTGACTAAAGGGGTGAATTTGTGTGTCACCATTCACAGAGTGCACCTGGTAAAGCCCATCACAGTGCAGCTGCTGACATCGTCCCTTGCTGAAGCAGAGTCCTGCCCTGAGAGGCACATGGTCCAGGGAAGGGGCAGGACGGTGGCCCAGCAGTGACCGAGTGCCATGGCCATGTGGTCAACAACCCTGGAGATGGGGCCCTCAGTCCTGGAGGACCTATGCTGAAGTGGGTGGAAGGAGGGACATCCTAAGCTAAGATGTGGAGGTGTAGGAGGGGCACACCAGAGAGGGGCAGAGCCCAGTGGGGGACAACCCCAGGGGACCTCAAGGCCCAGTGCTGCCAGGGCTGGACATGAGACAAAAAACTAGGCATGGTGGCGTGTGCCTGGGGCAGGAGGACTGCTTGAGCCTAGGAGTTTGATGCCAGCCTCGGCATCAAATGTGACGAGCTACTGTCTCAAAAACAGAGAGAGAAAGGCCAGACTCTGACAGAGAGGCAGACAGGTGACCAGAGGGGACATGAGGGGGTCTGCAGCAGGGCCGCCACCAAAGGGCTCAGATGCATTCAAGCCCCGTGGCTTTCCTTGTGGCACAGTGTAAAGACACCCACCACCAGAGCCGCCACAAAGGTGCTTTTTAGTAAAACAAAATGGGCACTTAGGTTTTCAAAACAACGTGACACGTACCCCACCTCCATGTCCACAGTCCACCTCCCTGGTAGAGTCTGCAGCCAGGCCCTGTCCCTGGTGGGTGCACCAATGGAACGAGAGCCCAGAGCATGCCCACCGGAGGCTGGCTGTGGCTTCGTGGGAGCATCCGCCAGTCTTCCCGGCCTTGGGCAGGGGGTGGCTCAGTGCTGAGCCCCTGCCTAGCATGCATGGGCCCTGGGTCCCTTCCCAAGCACTGCCTGGATACGGGGGATGCAGGTTTCAGGTAATGTGAACTCGATGTGGTCCCCAGACGTCCTTATCCACTAAGTCAGCAGCTGGACGTAGAGGCCTCTGGATGTGGCAACATTGCACAGGCTGAGGTCTGCCTATGGGAAGGGGACAGGGTCCCCACAGAGATGATGGGGTCCCCATCGGGGTGGAGGACAGGGATTCCGAGGTGGTTGAGTTGCGTGGTGCCGCAGGCACGCTTGGTGTGAATGCCCCTCTGTTGGAGACGCCTTGTGTAAGAGGCGAAATTTCAGTGGAGTCAAAGGGGTGTCTGAAGTGGTGTCTAGAGACACGGGGTAAGTCGTGCCGTCAGCTGGAGTGTGGCATCCTGGAAAGAGGAGGGACCAGGCGGCCGTGGCCTGGCCTTCTGTCAGCAGCAGCCTCCCTCAGCGATGCCAGGAGCACTAGCACCCAGTGCGGCTTCCTGGAGATCCCCAGGGGGCCCCTCCTCTCCCTCTGGGCCGAGGGGTGCTTCCTGCCAGCCAGAGTGGGCCAGCAGCCCCACACACTCTCAGCCGGGGCACGGCGGAGTCCCCAGTCAGGAGTGCGGCATCCTTTGGTCCTTCAATCCTGTTCACGTCATCTCGTTTACGCCCCCCGGCCACATGCTACAGGAAGTCAGGGTGGTGTAGACTTCGGGGGCAGCTCTGAGCCATGCTAACACATGGAGTTCAGTTCCTAAAAGAAAGGGGGGACTGGGAATCTGCAGTCACATCGTCCCTGCCGCAGGCCAGATCCAGAAATGCTCACACGCCACCCTCGGGTCCGACCAGGTCCTTGCTGCACGGGTCAGGGGAGCTGAGGCCGCATGTGGAGGGAGAGTAGCCCGAGAGCCTGAGGAGGGCAGCCCAGCCCCAGGAGGTGGGGGGTGGGGGAGCTCCACACTCAGCCCAACTTCCCCTCCCTCCCCTCCCTCTCCTCTCATCCCCTCTCCTCTTCTCTTCTCTTTTCTTCTCTTTTTTCTTTTTTTTTTTTTATTCTGATACTGAGGATTGAAACTAAGACCTTCGCTCTGAGCTACATCTCCATTTGTTTTTTATTTTTTATTTTGAGAGAGCATCTTCCTAAATTGCCCAAGCTAGGCTCAAATTTGGGACCCTCCTGCCTCAGCTTTCCAGAGTGCTGGGATCGTAGCTGTGCCACCAAGCCCTGCTCAGCCACAGTCTTTATTTCAATAAGATCCTGGAAACTCTGGTGCTGCACCCTCTAGTTAGGGTGTCTTTCTCTGCCTTTCTCTATGCGCATACGTAACATGTGCATCACACAAGTGTACACTCACCACAAATGTGTGCTTTACACAGGTACACACTAGCACCTCGAGCACACACTGAGTCACCATCACTGTACGAGGTACAAGCTCAGCACCACGTGGCCTGCCCGGACATGCTCGGAATTTAGGATTCCTGGCCAGTGGCTGATGAGTGAGAGGCTGAGGCATTGCGATCTCTAAACATAGGCCCTGCAGAGGCTTGTGCAGCCAGAGATGGCTGTGTGGAGATGATGTAAGAAACCAGCAGCAAAGTGCAAGATGTTGCCCGTACAGGTTAGCAGCAGGCCAGGGCGGAAGCTGGCGGGAACTGGAGTGGTTGTTACTATGTGTGGCTGCTTTCTGCTTTGCTACTGAGGTTATCCACCATACTCCAAATCTGCTAGGACAGCATCAGTTATTTTTGCAGCCAAGATTTGAAAGCGCAGCGCCATAGGTCTAGGCTCAGTATGGGCTGGGTAGCACAGGGCACAGAGGCTGCCCTGAGGACAGCCAGGGGAGGACTACCAGGTGCTCGGCCACCAGTTTGCTAAGGTCACATTCGCACACTTCTCCAAGCCCTTCCTCAGTGTGGAGCGGTCCTGACCCAAGAGGGGCTCAGAAAGTGTCTTCCCCAAGCCTGGGGGATGGGGACACGGTTGGGGCCAGGGGGCCGGTCAGTGGGAAATACAGAGCTGGGGGTCCCAGGATCCATGGCGAGGGAGACATCAAGCTCTTAATCAACCCACTGCCGTTACCTAGCGCAGCAGGCTGATTAAGAAGCAAGGAGAGAGGCAGGCTGGCAGCGGGGGTGTATTTATTGCACACGCCAGACCTGCTCCTTCTGGGAGTCCGTCCGGGTTGAGTGCCCACGCACCGAGCCCTCCCGGCCCAGCTCGGCCGGCGGAGGCTGCGGGGCTGCTGCCAGCCCAGCCCGCGCCCCTGCACTGAGTCCCACGTGGGCTGGGACAGGACATGTGCGGCCCGCACAGCTGCAGAGCGGGAGCCGAGTCCGGGCAGCCTGTGGCCACCACGTGTCTCTAGAGGCGCAGTTTGTCTCTCCTGGTGCTGATGTGCACGTTGGGAGTGCAGCTTCACAAGCATACGCCACTTTGTGTGGTTTATAACTCGAATAAGGGGAGATGTTTTCACTGCAGACCCAGATACCGTAATTTCCAACCGGTGGATGACAGAGTGGGGGGTAGAGCTGTGCTCTGCTGCTCTCTTTCAGGCAGGTCCTATCACGAAGTGTCACGCCTTCTTTCTAAAGTGTCCTTTTCCTCTGTAGAAAACGTGCCTCACGGCAGGGCAGAATGCCGTCGGCCATGGGGTCTGTCCTGTCACAGGGGTGTTGCTGGGTGGTGATCAGGCTCCCGGGGAGCTGGGCCTGGCGTGCAGCCTCAGTGTGTCCTCGATGGTGGGGAAGGTCCCCAGACACCGAGCTCCGAGTTGGAGCAGAGCATCGCAGGCTGGGAGGAGAGTGCTTGCAGGTTTAACAGCCTCCGTGTGTTTGTTCTAGATCATCAGACGAGCACTCATTGAGGAAAAACGTGTCTCAACAAAGACGTCTGCGGTGGATCTTGTGACAGAGACCGACCGCCTGGTGGAAGATCTGATCATTTCTGAGTTGCGAAAGCAGTTTCCTTCGCATAAGTGAGTGTCACAGGCCCGGTGGGGACAGATGTGAGCCCAGCCCTCCTCGCAGGGAACGCGCCCTCCTTGTTGTCGTGACGCCCCATGTCCATGTGTCACCTTGTGCGTGTGGTGGGGCTCCCTGCAAACTGCACACACACACACACACACACACACACACACACACACACACACCCCGGCACTTCAGTCTCTAGAGCGCTCTGGTGAAAGTACAGCCTGCCGGAGAAGCCGGCAACACTGTCACAGCAGGGCGCTTGCCCAGCACCCAGGGTGACATTCCGAGGAGACCAGCAGCCATGTGAGACCCAGGCCACCACCAGTGTGAGGACACAGGCCAGACCCAGAGCAGCTGTCCCTAAGGCCCCCAAAGGATGCCACTCTGTCCTGAGAGCTGACACTCTTAATTAACCCTGCAAGGTCGCACTGGGAGGGGGGTCGATGCGAGCCATTGGTCTCTTCTTCAGACAGATTAACATATTTGTACAGCATTTTGCATACAGTCCCAAGAAGCCACATACTGCGGGTTAGGGCCTCTTCTTTAGCTCGGGGTGGCTCCAAGCCCACACCACCCCCTTGAATTTAAAACAGCTTGAAGATCTTTACCTCAGATGCTGAGGTCCCTTCTTCCTTAGGTGGCATCTTTTAGTAAAAATGTTGGATTCCTAAAACTGGAATACCAAGTACTGGGTTTCGGGACATACATTATTTCAGGTTCCACTCTTGTTTGTTTGTTTTCTGAGCTGGGGATCTTGCTGTATGACCCTTGCTTCCCCCTGCTCAGCCTCCTGAGTGCTTGGGTTACAGGTGTGCACACTGCGCCCAGCCGAGTTCCGCATTTATGTGGACTTAAGTGGCAGAAATATCCGGGACAGTCTCCCTCGGCATACAGGCGCTCTGTCTATCTCCCAGCGGGTGACGGCACGGCCTTGTGTGCATTTCTCCTGCAGTTTCCTGGGAACTGGGTGGGTTACCCTGCCTGCCTGCCCTCCCACGGACATTCCTTTCCGTTCTGCGGACGGCACCTGAGCTGCTGTCATTTCTTCTTTCCTTACTTGGTTTGGTCAGGACTTCTAGCATCTGTTATAATATTTACAAACTCCAAAATATTCATGCATTTTTAGCTTTTAAATGTTATTTTAATTAAATTACAGTGTCAAAAGAATCTATCATTTAGATTGCTCTTGTTCTTTGAGAGAAGAAATGCTACAGCGGAGGTGGCAAATCTATGGCACGCGTGGCACAGCAGGTTATTTGTGTCATCGTGAGCTGTCAAAGGTGCGCCATCACTGCGCTAGAGCAACCAACTGGCCACCTCCAGTACCTTACTAACCGCGTGGGTCTGGAGGTTTCTCTGTGCAGCAGTCACAGTGACAGAAGTCAGGGCTGGCTCACCTGGGGGTGTGGGGAGGCCTTGTGGTCTCACGAGACCAGGCACGGTGATGTCCCTGGGCCTTTGGCATGTGTCGCTCAGGGTGCTGGGGGAAGCCCCGTGCTGAAACTGTACACCCCTCACATGTCCCAGCAGCCATTGCTCAGGGCTTGGGTCCACTGTTGTGTGACCACAGAGGAGACGCCACGTGGCCAGGTAAATGTAAGTCTCTGCTTCTGTGTACACAGAGTAAAAGCCAATGTACCATGAGCTGAGGTTCCCCCAGCCCCACCCTGCAGAGGCCATTGGGCCCCAGAGCCTACACAGAGGACTCTGGAGAGGGCGTGTGCCGGATGGCTTCTCCTAGAAGTGGCTCCAGCAGGTGTAGCGGGCCCATGACGGGGAGGCAGCTACACAGTCATCCGGGAGTCAGTGACCCAGCCGTGTACCCACGTTCCAGCCTGCGAGCCGTGCTGCCCTGGACCCCAGTCCCCGGCTGCACTCTGGGCAGCCCTGGGTTCCTTGCTGCCTGGCTCCAAGGGCCAGGGCCAAAGCTTGGAGGCTGGAGGCTGGTGCTCGGTCTGCGTAAAACATTTTAATTAAATCTCTGACTGAGATCTTACAGTACTACAACTGTTAGCTTATGGCCAGATTGATACATTTTCAGTAAGGGAAGAATGCATACATATTATAAACAGTGTGTTGTGATTTTTCTGTTTTCAAAGTAAATGTCCCCTGTACGGGGTGCTGGTATTCAATTGCCTGTTGTTCTGTCATAGGAAGGACTTCTATTCTGAGCCAGGGAAATCAGAGTCCTAGAAGTACTTGCTTCTAGGAAAGAAAGTTTATTATTATAAAGTTTGTTACAACTATCTTTTAAGGAAGGGAGGAAGGGAAGAAGGAAGGACAGGAGGGAGGGAGGGAGGGAGGAAGAAAGAAAGAAAGGTAGTTAAATTATGTTGCTGAATGCATCACTGTAACTTGTTACCAGCCCTTTAACTTTGTCCTGGCCTTTCTCCTCTCCTCTGTTGGGACTGTTTCCTGGCTTCCTCCAGCTCGGAGTTGGGCACAGGCCTTGGGTTTTTCTGTGTGTGTTGTGCGTTTGTGGCGATGTTGCACTGGGTTGTATTTCACACTCATATCTGCAGGCTCCCCACCCCTGTGCAGGGAACTGTGGACTGTTCTCTCCCACTACACAGGCATTTGCCTCCAACATGAAGAAAGTCAGGTTAAGCACATAACAGTTCTGCACCCCTCACCACCCACCTTGGGGGATTTCTTGGTGCCCAGAGGGGCACAGAGGCAGGATGAGGGGTGCACCTCAGCCTCTGCCTTTGGGGCAGGTGCTGGTGGGCAGCACAGACAAAGGTGGTGAGAGGAGGAGAGTGCTCAGCGGCTGGAGGATGGCCAGGGCTCAGGTGGTACTGTAAGCAGCCCCGTCACAGTGTCGTCACAGCAGAAGTGTCATCAACAGCTGCCTCACCAAGAGCCCAGCACGTGTGACCTGAGCTGCAGACCTGGCCGTGTCCTGAGAAGCCTGTGGACACCCTAGCAGGTGGCGTGTCTGCCGGGCACACTGCGGGAGGCTGAGTGTCCGTGTCCAGATGCCGCTCCCTTCCCTGTCCAGGTCCAGCCGTTCTTCCCAGCTCCCGCTCAAACGAGGTTCGAAAAGGAAAGAGTTCATCCCTCCCCACTCTCCCGGGGGTCATCTCTGTGTGTGAGTCATCTCTGCTCCCTTCCTTGAGAGAGCCACATCTTTTCACTGCTTTGATCAACCTCATGCCCAGCGTAAGCACTGCAGGTTGCTCAGTGCCTGGGGGGGGGGGGGCTTGTGTGTGAGTTTCTGGGATGTGAACTGTTTTCTTTAAAAACATAACGGCAAGCCACTTCAGGAGGGGAAATCAGGTAGCTGCAGAAGAAGGCAGTGTAAACAGACTGTGTTCCTTGAGTATCTGGCTAGGAGAAGTGGCAGAGAAAAGGTCACAGTGTCACCCGAGTGCCCAGCTCAGCCCTGTCCCATGCCCCACTTGGCCCATGCAGACTTGTCAGGGGAGGACCAGTCCTAGGCCCAGTTGGTGGGGCCTGGGTCTGGAGGCTGAGGATGAGGGAGAGGCGGCCAAGGAGGAGGCCCTGGGTGCAGAGAAGCAAGGAGCCCGTGTGCAGGGCTCTGCAGGGCCGAGAGAGCCAGGCCGACTGTGAGGCCCAGCCCTGCAGCAGACCGCGGTTCTGGGGCTGTGGCTTCCTCCCCTCCCCTAGGGCTGCAGCTCAGCCTGCCGGGTCTGCTGGTATGAGGGTCCCTCCGGAGGCTGAGGGTGGCGCAGCAGGTTGAGGCAACATACACACAACACACCCATCTCTTCCAGATGCACTGTCAGATCCTCTGTCCCCACGATGGCACCACAGGTCACAGTGTGAGGAGCATGAGACTATCCTGGTGGTTAGGGGCAGAGGGTGCGTTCACTCCGTAAGGACCACTTAGGGGACTTGCTCCCAGAGCCTTCATTCTGAGGAGGGCCCAGGGCCTGCTGCAGCTTGCACGGGCTGGGGCCGGAGCAAGGCGGTGTCCCTTGTGGGGGAATGTCGAAGAGGCCACCTGGAGATGGGGGACTTCTGTGGGGACTCAGCAAGTGTGGGCAGGGAATGTCCTAGAGCTCCACCCAGCTTCTTCACAGGGAAGCTAATCCCAGGAAGGGTGGGAAGAGAGAGCGTAGGGAAGGCAGACGGAGGGCCCACAGCCAGGCGGCAGGGCCATTGTCACCCACGTCTGTGTGGGCTGCAGGCAACAGTCAACCCTCTGCATTCTGACCACGGCACAGCAGCACATCCTGCAGGCCGAGCCCCTCACCCGCCCTCTGAGGGGGGACAGTGAGCTTCTACTCCAGGAGACCCGCCGCTCATCTCTGTGCCCTTGCATCTCCCCACCTGGCCTGCTGCAGGACCCAGTGTCCCTCTGGTCTGTCCGTTTGGTGCTTCAGTGGAGGAGCAGGGCCCCCTGCGTGCTGGGCAGGGGCTCTGCACTGAGCCACACCCCACCTGTCACTCTGTTTTCCTGTCTCACTGAGTCCATGGCTGGCAGGTCAGCACTCTGCCTTTGTTTACACCAAAACCACCCTGGGATCCCTGCACTGTCCCTCCTCTTTCCTTAATGCAACAGGAAGCAGTTTGACGCGTATTGCCTCGCCTTCCTGGCCGTTTTCTCAGGCTGAGTCCCCACCGCAGGTTCATCGCAGAGGAGGCCATGGCTGCCGGGGCCAAGTGTGAGCTCACCTCCAGCCCGACCTGGATCATCGACCCCATCGATGGCACCTGCAACTTTGTGCACAGGTGATGAGACGGAGGGAGGCACCCACCTCAAGCCCCTTCTTCTTGCTCCACTCTGTCCTTCCAATAGCAGCAGGTTTGTAGGCGCAGTACATAAGCGAGCCTGGAGAAGAGGTGTATAGGCTCAGGGAACGATGATCAAACCTCAGTGTTTTGAGAGTTCTCCGTTGGTGAGAGGTTCCTGGGATAGTAAGGCAGTCCTGTTCCAAACATGTTTAAAATGTTGACTTGAATTTGAGAAGGGCCCTTGTAAGAGGTGCCCCTTGTGGAGCTTGCGGGGGTAGAGCATGGAGCCCTGCCCACCAGCAGCCAGCCAAGTCCGTAGGAGGGAGGCACTTAGGGAGCCCAGCTGCAGACCTGGGCAGGTGATAGATGTCACCCTGGACCCACGGGCCACGACCCCAGGACCAGGTCCCGAGTCCTCAGAAGGCTCCACCTGCAGGACAGGGCTCAGCCTGAGGGGCACGGTGCCCCCAGGGCACAGTAGTCTCTAGGTGAGGTCACCATGGGAACTCTGTCGCACCCCACAAGGCCACCTTTTGAGGCACTGGAGTGGGCACCCCAGGTGCAACCCGACTGTCACTTTGGCCCTTGGCTCCCCTCCTCGGTACATCGCACCGCCTGGGCACTGTCCCCACTGCCCCACATGTCTTCCACGGTGCCCACAACAGAGATGCTGCCAGACCTGCAGGAAAGGCCACACATCTGCCCAAGGGCCTCCCCTGGACTCTGGCTGGCCCTGTGGTTTCCCGTGGTCTCCTCTTTGCAGCCCTCAGGGGCTGGGACAGAGAGGCTGCTGGGACAGAGCTTAACTGGAAACAGGCTCCATGTGGTATGGATCCCCGTGTCCCAGATAACCACGACCTCGGCTGTCACCACGTGGCTGGAGCCGTGCAGAGCGCTGTGCCTGGGTGCTGGCCACATGCCGGGCACTCAGGGAATGGCAGACCCTGCCTGGCCTTTTGGGGCTCCCGAGCACCCCGGCAGGCAGAGTTTTGTTGGCTGGACTCTGAGAAGGCACTGCCCCAGGGCGTCCACACCCGCTGCCTCCCAGGAGCCCCCACATCCCTCCTGGTTGTTGGGGTCGCTGCTGGAACGCGTCACCCCGCTCGTGTGGCTCTCAGGACACAGCAGTGCTCGAGGTGGTCAGCCTGACAGCACGGCTGGCAGAGGAAGCAGTTAGTGCAGCTGTGGGAAGTTGTTTTTAAAGCAAACCCGGCAGAGTGTGGAAAGGGTCTGTGTGCCAGAGGCAGCGGCCACGTGAACTCAAGAGACGGCGCCCTGTGTCATATGCACCATCGTCCCCGCAGGTTCCCCACCGTGGCGGTCAGCATCGGATTTGCTGTTCAGCAAGAGGTACGTGGTGGTCCTCACTCTTCAGCCTCTGCGTTCAGTCCTTGCTCTTTGCCATGTGCCTCAGCCGTGAGGAGGAGGCCCAAGTATGCGTCCCCCAGTCCACACCACGTGGGGGCTGTGCGGGTCCTTGAGGCTGGCTGTCTCCACGCGGCCTGCAGGCTGCTGTGGAAGGCCCTGACCCCAGCAGATGGACACGCTGGCGTCCTCCTGACCCCGGAGCGTGTGACCTTGTTGTTCTATTTTCGGATAGCAGCTCTTGTCTCCATATTTTACTGGTTCTTTTTATCCTCCCTGGCTATTAGCATGAGAATGCAGCTCTCCCTGGGTTCTCAGGGACCTCGGAGCAAGCTGCCCTGAGACCTGCGAACGAACCGGAACCCCTGCTGGAGGTTCCAGCCCATGTTGATCCCCTCAGGCAGTCATACTCAGAAGAACCTTATTCCTTGCAGTTTCCACAGTTTTGTTGAAATGGGGCTGGGGACTTGGGGTCTCTCAAATCAGCCCCTTGGAACTGCATTTGTACTGCCCTCTTCAGTATTACATGGACACCCCTGCAGGATGACACAGAGGTCCGCACACGTCCCAGATGTCTGTTTGGCATCAGTAAGAACTTTAGTGGTGAACTTCAGGTAAGGAGTTAGCGGCTCATTGGGGTCTCTGCTCAGTGAAGTCGCAGAGGCCCAGGAGTACAGGACAGCCCTGGAGTGACACCCAGGACCCCGTCTCCAGTGACAGGAGAGGCTGTGAGAAAAAAACTGCAGGCAGAGATGATGGGCCAGGCCCTCAGTCCAGCCAGCGTCGGCTATAGTGCCCCGTGATCCTGTGGCCCAGCCATCGCGCCCACCGGGCAGAGGCTCACCCTCCCCACCCCAGGCCAAGGCAGGACATTCCGCTGCTCTTGGCTTTGCAGCGCAGCACTCAGGGCCAGGGACCATGTGGCCCCAGGTACCACTCAGGTCCGCCAAGTGGTCGGCAGGAAGCTGCAGGTGCTCTAAGCCCTGGCTGGAGGTCCCTGTGGAGTGACCCCTTCTCTGTAGGCTGGGGACTCGCCCCAGACCAAGCAGGCTGTGCCTGGTCACCAATGAGTGGGAAGGGGAAGGGGACAGGACAGAGCAGGCTGCACGTGGTCACGGAGGAGGTGGAAGGGGGAAGGGGCTGACAGCACCAGGAAGAAACCTTATGGCTCTCACACACTCCTCTTCCTTTTGCCACTTCCTCCTGGGAGACTCATCTGTGACCCGATTTCTGGGGTGAGGCTGCCATCAGTGTCACCCACCTGGGCTGTATCACTCTCTGGTAGTGTCCTCTGGGCTGACCTTGCTGTGAGCACAGGAGGACTTCTGTGGGCTTTGGGTAGACTCACAGGCAGGCTTTTCCCCGTAAAGGAAGAGGCTTTACTAAGAACAAAGTTTTTCTGTAAATTTTGGTCACTAATGCTTGCTCTCCTGCCCAGGTCTAGTTGGGAATCTGGGTGCTGACTCGGAGGGGTCAGTTCTGTGCCTTGCTCTGCGCAGCCTTAGCACCATCACTGACTGCCCTCGTCAGACGTGATGCGTCACGCACTGTTTCTTCCTCCCGCAGCTAGAGTTTGGCGTGGTTCTCCACTGCACAGAGGATCGGCTGTACATGGCCCGGCGGGGCCGAGGCGCCTTCTGCAATGGCCAGCGGTTGTATGTCTCGGGGGAGACAGGTGGGCTCCAGGGGACGGGACTGCGGGTTTGGGGGCGGCAGCGGCTCCCACGTTTCGGCTCACTCATGTCACATTTGGAAATGCGAAGAGTCAGCACTGAGGCGGGGAGCCTCCTGCTGAGAGCCCCTCTCCATTCAGTGAGGAGCCGGACCTCAGGCCTGTTCTGTGCATCTGTGTGGCCGAAGGGCTGGGAGCTCCAGAGAGTCTTGTCCACCTTGCACTCACATCTGTCCTCACTAAAGCCGGGGAATTTGGTCACCAGGGTGACTTGGTCCCCAGTGGGCAGGGAGCACGCTGAGGCCTCAGCCCTTCCAAATGCCGACATGCTTCCTCACAGGACTCTAAACAGAATTCTCCTCCAAAATTACTTGTGTTTTTCAACTTATTTAGGTCAGAGTCAGAAACAGCCACGTTAAAGTGAACAATTTAGTGACATTTAGCACATCCAGCACGCTATGCCCCCCACATGTTCTAGCAAGTTCCAGAACATTCCACACTCCACAAGGAGAGAAACCCTGTGCCCGTGGGACAGTTCCCCTTTTCTCTCTGCTGGCCCCTGAAGTCTCTGTTCTGTCTACAACTTATGCTTTTTAGGTAAAGGAAGTGATTTTATTTTCACATGAGTAGATCGCAATGGTTGCTGAGAAGCTTCAGAGGTCAGGGCTTGTTTGTAACAAGACCCCTGGTGGAAGTGTGGAGCCAGGAGCTGGGCCCAGATGGGAGCACCCTTGAGGTGGTATTAGGATGCCTTCCCCTCTCTCTCTCTCTCTCTCTCTCTCTCTCTCTCTCTCTCTCTCACACACACATCTCAGCTGCCAGGGAGTTGGCATCTCCCCGCCACAGGCCCGGAGCAAGCAGGGCCAGGGATTGGGGGCATGAAGCCTCACACACTCTTTCCTCTTTGAGTTGTTTGTCCGGGAGCAGTGTCACAGCAATGGAAAGCTGACCCATCTTGTTTTCAGCTGTGACGTTTCCAGGAAGACAGCAACAGTGCGCTTGGATTCTCAGGGTATTTTAACTTAGTACTACTCAACCAGAACAAGGTTTTCAGATGGCCGGAAGTCAGATGTTTCTTCCCCCTGAACTCTGCCTATTGAAAACAACACCCTACTTGAAAACCCATCAGGTTTTTGTTACTGTGGTGGAAAAGGACATAAGATTGGGCACTTCAGCCATCCTCTAAAATGCTATTCAGTGGCATTAATGACATCCACAGTGTCATATAACCTCAGAACTCTTTCTGAAATTTTTGTCACCTCAAACAGGAACTCCATTCCTAGCACTCACCTCCCATGAAATCACAGAATATTTTAAACTAAATCTGTCGATGTATTAGCATCTGACTAGGAGCTAAAATATCATAGCAGATGTAGGACAAAGAGAAATAAAATACAAAAATTACAAAACTAGATAACTGGTCAGAACTAACTATCATGTAAAATGACATTAAGTAGAGAGGACTGTAATGAATTAGCCTTTCTTCCTTATGTGCCAAATAACTCAGTAGAAAGCGTTTTGCCTGTAGGGCCAGGGAAAGGTGCTGCGGGCAGGGCTCGTGCGTGGCTGGGACATCGGGGTAACAAGCAGCCTCAGCAGCCCTGTCCAGGTTGGGGTGGAGCTCGGTGGTGTGCGCTGGCCTGCCACGCGAGAGCCCTGGTTCGATCCCAGCACTGGGAAAAAACTTAGAGAAATACAAAGCGCTGCGCTGGAGTACTGTGTAGGCGTGAGGTCAGAAGTTAGATATGTAAATCAGGAGGAGGGCAGGCGGCAGGCTGCTTCTTCCTGTCCTGTGGCCACCGTAGCCATCTCTCTTTTTCTGACACCTTGATATTTACGGAGTGTTTGTTTCACAGCACAGTGGAGCAAGGGTAGAGTTCCCATGTGGCTTCTGTCCCCATGTGCAGCCCTCACCAGCATTCCCTCCAGAGGGTGTGTGTCACAGCCTGAGAACCTGCACTGACCCCTTACCGTGGCCAGAGCCCATGGTGGCTCATCTTGGTGTGGCGGCTTCTGCGGTGTGGTGCCCAGGGTGCTGGTGTGTCTGCCGTGCGTGACACGCACCTGAGGCGGGCTGCTTTGGTGGGAGCAAGGTGTTTCAGAAGCCTTTAAAGTTGGAGCTGAGAGCAGTGCTGTAGAGGAAGGGCAGGTAGACGTGGGTTACAAATGTTGGATTTGAAATGTCCTAGAGTTGGGCCACGGAGGAGAAGGCAGCACCGTGTGGAACAGCTGCTTGCTGCCTCGGCACACCTGGTATGGCCTGAGATGGGGCAGGACAGGGCAGGACAGGGCAGGTCTGGCAGTGTGGGGGTGTGGGGTGTGGCACAGTGCAGACTGCTTCTGATCCCCCGCAGTCCCAGGCCCCTCACTCAGGGCCAGGCTTCCACCCTGGCCCTGTCTCCCAGGGCCTCCTGTCACGGTGGGCAGCTACCATGGCTGAGGACACCATACAGCCTTCAAGTTGAGGGTCCTTAACCCTCAAGCTCCAGCACCCTTCCCAGAGGTAACCTTTCTTCTGAGTCACCTGCTCCATGGAAGTTTCCATCTTTGTGACCCCAGCAGGTGGAGAAAGTCTGCATTAAAACCTTTCCAAAAATGTCTTTCATGAGGCATTTTTCCCTTCAAGGTCTCTGTTCACAGTGCAGAGTCCTGTGGTGGTTGTATCTGTCTGTCTGCCTGTCTGTGTTTCTGGTACTGGGAATGAACACAGGGAGTTCACACCAAGCTACATCTATAGCTCTTTTTCCCTTTTCTTTTGACAGCAAGATCCCTCCAAGCTGCCCAGGCTGGGCACCCTGAGTAGCCAGAGTACAGGCCTGAACCACCCTGCCTGGTGTTGCTTTGTTCTCATGCATGACGGTGGCCACCAGACTGTCCTGGGCTCCATGGCCTCCGAGGAAGCCTCTGGAGGCAGGGCAGGAGAGTGCAGAGCAGAAGGCCATGTGGCTCCACCCACTGCCTCTCCCCTTCTCAGCATGACAAGCAGAAGGTCGACAGCCAGCCCCAAAGAAAGCCCTTCTTCTGGGAGGCCACACGGCCCTGCACCTTGCTGCAGGGAAGGCCTGGGCTGGGCTCGGCCTTGCTCACACTGGGAACTCTCTCGGGCAGATCTCTCCAAGGCCCTGATTCTGACGGAAATTGGCACCAAGCGCGACCCTGCCACACTGAAGCTGTTCCTGGGCAACATGGAGCAGCTGCTGCTGGCCAAGGCCCACGGGTGTGGACTCAGGTTCCGGGGTGTCCGCAGCCAGAGGGAAGAGAGCCCCCCGGGATCTGAAGGGAACACAGCCGGGTGGGAGACAGGTGGGATACAGGCCCTGCACTTGCAGGTCCCCAAACAGGCTTCAGAGCGGTAGGTCCTGTGTCCCTCCTTTTTGGGGGGGTGGGTGCCAGGGATCGAACTCAGGGCCTTGCACTTGCCTGTGCTCCCTCCTGCTCCAGGTGGGATCCAGGCAGCCAACCTGGGCCGCTGGCCAGGGTATCCTCGTCTCCTGCACTGGGCTCTGCACGAACTGTGGCTCCAGTTTCTTCTTCCCCAGTGTTCATGAGAACACAGGAAGGGCCACACATGCGCGCACACACACTTGCGCACGCACATGCACGCACAGGCACACACACAGCCCACTCTGTGCGTCACCACCCGAGGCGCTCGCTCTTGTCTTGTTGCGTCCAGCTGCCTCTGTGCTGGGTGCTGTCATGGCTGTCGTCAGTCCTGCGGAGCGCGGGGCTCTGTGCCGTGCGCCCTTGGTCAAGCCCGCCCTCTGCCTGCCAGGGATGCAGGACACTGCACAGCCGCTGCCCCTCCCTCTCCCAGGGTCCGAGTCATTGGGAGCTCCACCTTGGCGCTCTGCCACCTGGCCGCAGGGGCTGCCGACGCCTATTACCAGTTTGGCCTGCACTGCTGGGACCTGGCTGCCGCTACAGTCATCATCAGAGAAGCGGGTGGCATTGTGATGGACACGACAGGTGAGCCCTGCACCCTCGGCCGCCCTGTGCAGGAACCACAGCAGGTGATGATGGGCGAGGCTCTCCTGAGGCCCCCACGTGGGGCCCCAGCCTAGCGCAGACACCAGGGTGTGGGAGCAGCACCCCGTATCACATCTCGCTGCTGGGTTCCCAGAGGCTCCGAGGCCCCATGAGGCCTCAGCGAAGTAGACAGAGTGGGTGGCATGTTCCTCCTGTTTTGTGGTACTGGGAATTGAAGCCAGGGACTTCACACTGAACTACATCCCCACCCTTTTCTAAATTGTTATTTTGAGGGGCTGGGGATTTAGCTCGGTGGTTAGAGTGCTTGCCTTGCAAGCACAAGGCCCTGAGTTCGATCCCCAGCACCATAAATAAATAAATAAATAAATAAATAAATAAATAAATAAATAAAATAAAAAATATTGAGACAGCATCTTACTAAGTTATCTAGGCTGGGCTTGAACTTGTAATCTTCCTGCCTCAGCCTCTCAGAGTGCTGGGTACAGGGACATGCACCTCCAAGCCAAGATCCAAACCCAGACCTGGGTTGGTACCAGAACACAGCATGGGCCTCCTGCGGGGCTTTAGGAGAGTGGATCCAGAAGGTGACCCGATTCTTCTGTCTCAGAGCCTCTGGTCCTGGGGGCGAGCACGAGCCTGTGTCCCTCAGGCTCCTGCCCTCCCCGCCACCTGTCACCTAACATCCAGGAGTGACAGAGACCAGGCAAGCCCCGGGGGATCCCATTCTCTCCTGGCTCTTGCCCAGAGCTTGGCCTGTAGGTGCATCTTTGCAATTTGTGTGCCGCTGTCTTCCTGTCTGTCCTCTGCAAGGCCGCAGCTAAGCTCCCAGACAGGCCCGGGAGTGAGACCTGCCAGCCGAGGCGGCTGTACAGATGGGCCAGCTCTCCGTTAGAAAGGCCAGCACGGCAAGGCTCAGTGTGTGCCCTCTGTCGGCCCTGCCCTGGATGCTCCACGCCCACCAGGCTTACCGAGTAGGGCAGCCAGGGCCACAGCGGATTGAGGCATGGCCGGCTGACACGTCCCTTGAGCATCGCTGGACCCTATGTTCTCCCATGCCACTGCTCAGAGGCCATGGGTTCGGTTCCCACTGGGCCAGAGAGATTCATCCCTCCCTCTGTGCCTGCCAAACTTACCTGCACCCCTGGGGTCCTGGGACTCAGCACAGCCCAGGCCGTTCCCCTCCTCTGGGCTGTGGGAAGCGCCGCCCAGTAATTTGTGTCCATCTCTGTCCCCAGGTGGACCCCTTGATCTCATGTCACGCAGAGTGGTTGCTGCGGGCACCCAGAAGATGGCCACACTCGTCGCCCAGGCCTTACAGCCAATCAACTGCGGGCGAGACGACTAGGCATGAGGATGGGCACAGCAGGAACGGCCCACCCAGAGGCAGCTCCCTGTTGGCCCACACAGCACCAGGGCCATCACTGGCGTGCACATCCCTCTCCAGGGCCTGGAGCCCTGCTAGTCTCTCTGATGCCTCTCGAGCTTCTCAGGTTCCCAGCATCCCCCAGGGCCAGCCCTATCCCATAGGAGATGCACATTGCTCACGCAGACTCAGGTAACAGGGCGACAACTACAGGTGACAGCATGTCCTCAGGCCCCCGTCTCATACCCTGGAGCTACACTATGCAGTAAACCAGCACTGGCTCCCCACTTATCTGTCCCATGTGTTACCTGTTCTTCAAGCACCTCCAGGTTCCCCTGCAGACAGGATCTCAGGGAGGGTCGGCACAGCTTTGCCCGAAGCTGGCTGCCGGTCTGCCATGTGGGACGGGCACTCCAAGAGCCACCTCAGTAATTACCACGAGAGTCTCTGGGCTCCCAAGACCTGGACACACTGCAGGGAAGTCGGGAGCTCAAAACCATCCCTCAGCGGTGCTGAGCAGTTCATGACGAACATTTACAACATACTTTCTGGGCCTTACTTGCATCTTGTGAGGAGGTGGATTCCCCACGTGGATGATGAGGCCATTGGCCAACAGGCCAGGTGCCTTTGCCGAAACATAAGCATTGAGAAAGTCGGGCTTCTATCCATTTCCTCCCCCTCTTCCTCGCTGCCATGAGCACAAAGCATTGGGGTCTCCCTGGCTTGCACTGTTGCCAGCTGCCCACCCTGTCCTTGGAGGGCGATTCCTGTCACCGACCTCCGCCGCCCTCCCCTGCCGAAGCCCGTCACTCGGCAGGGCCCAGTCAGGCGCGAGGCCTCCACCCAGGCCATGCTTGGAGGCCACAGGGGACCCTGAGATGGGTGTGGACAGAATAAACACCACTGTTTATTGCTTCCCCACCGCCAGTGCTCTGGGATGCATCACTGTCTCGAGAAGGAATCCCCGCTTCTGGGTAAATGGGGCGGCCACATGACGCCATACACACAGGGTCCAGGGGCCCGAGTTTGCGCACGCCGGTTGCACTGGGATCTGTAGCCTGACACCTGCTTGGTTCCCACAGGAGGGCACAGGTGAGCTGCAGGCTTTGCCACCTCCACTCTGTGGGGCGCATCATGCAGGTGGACTCTGCCCTGCTGCATAGTCTTCCTCCAGCTCACGCACAGCCTCCGGCCACTGTGGAGAACCACTGTCCCCCTTGGTTTGACCCCAGTTCCAGGCTCCAGAGACCCCTGGACCCAGTCCCGCTCCATACGAGATGATGTGGAGGCAAGGGGACGCTTGGACACATCCTAGCCCAGGCAGGGCTGAGTGAGCTATGTTGCAAGCCATGCTGTTGCAAAATGAGGTCACAGGCAAAGAGGGGAGCTGGTGTCAGGGCAGTGAGGAAGGGGACCTCAGGGCCAGGGGAAAAGCAGGGCAGACCATGCGGCTGAGCCCCCGTGATGTCTGCGAGCACAGCGAGAGTCCCCTCCCTCCGTGACTGCAGCTGGAGCCTGGGCCAGTGCTGAGGGGCAGAGCTGTGGCCTGGGGGGTCCTCAGCCCAATTCCTGCTTCCTGCCTCTGGCTCCGAGTGCAGAGCAGCCTCCTCACAGACAGCTCGGGTCTAGCGATGCCTGCACAGACCGTCACAGCATCCATCACTCTGTCTCCGGGTCCCTCAGCAGGCCCGCTCAGCATCCAGTCTCGGGGTCCCCGAGAGAGAGCCAGCACCGCTCAGCACCCAGCAGCGCTGGCTGGGCCCTTCTGGTGAGCCAGGCAGAGCCCACAGCGGAGGCTTCCTTCTCCCCTGGGTCCTTTTGAACTGAAGCAGGGCGACGGTAAAGGAACCCGCGCTCCCCACCACCTCGGGGCCCGGTGCCCCTGCTCACCATCATGGAGCCACCTGCGGCAGCCTGCACCCCAGGAGGACACCGCGGCCCCCTGTGCCATCCCCGTCCCACGTTCTGAGCTAGAGCAGCATTCCAGGACAACCTCTGCAGCCTCTGGGATCACAGTGTCACCTGTACACGCGGTTCCACAGCACAGAAATCCCACGGACACCTGTAGCTGAAATTCATCCGCGGTGTGCACGTGACTGCAGCACACGCGTGTGGTGTAAGACGGCCGTGCCCAGGGTAACTGGGGACGAGTGAACATGTGGGACTCAGCCAGCATCTCCCTCTGAGATCGGCCTGAACACACACTGAAGCTTTGTGACCCAAGAAGTCACCCAGCTGCAGGAGTGAGCATGGCCCCGTGAGACAAGCAGGCGGGGCTCAGGTGAGGGCAGAGTGACCCAGGGACACTCGAGTTCTCAGTAGAAGTGACAGATGCAGCCCTGGGAGGCGGATTCTCAGTCGTGCCCTCGTCACTCACTGAGGGCACCTGCAAAGAGGCTGTGTCTGTTTTTAAACTTGCTGGGCCTTCCCTGGGTGTCCCCTCCCCTTGTGCGTCTCCGCTGGTGACAGGCCAGAGCCGGGCATGGTGAGGCGCTGCATACCTTGGATGTCCAAGACTGGATGTGCAGGCAGCAGAGCCTTTCTGTCACATGTCAGGAACCAGGGGAGAGGCCTGCACCTCGGCCGGCTCCCCGCAGGCAGGAGGCCCGGCTTGCACAGTCACATGGGCACCGCACACCGTCAGGGCTGGGCCCGATACACGGTCCCTGAAGCCCCGCTCAGCACAAGGCGGGGCAGGGCTGCTGAAAGCCAGCAGCGCCAGCTCCCTCGGCTTCCTGCACTGAGGCCACTAGGGCAGGTCCTCTGCGCTAGGTGGATGGTGCTGAAGATCGCTGCACTCGGACGGTGCTGACAGTTGCACAGAACGTCCCCAGCTCTTGGGCTCACAATCACAGCCGTGTTACATGTGCACGAGGCGGGCTTCACAGGGACGCTGCCAGAGGGGTCCTGTTGCGGGTGGTGACGACACCAGGAGTAAACCGTGGTACTGAAGCATCCTTCAGTGAACCCACATGCACTGGGAGGAAAGAGAGAAACCCAGAGCTACCGAAGTACCGTGAGAAGCAAACCTGCGTTGTTTTGAACACATCACTCCTCAGGCATTCATTTGCAATATTAGAAATGCTGTCGTGGATTACTGAGCATAATTATTTTTGGTGCTGACAAATGAGGGCTGGTGTGAGCCCGCTGGGCAGGCGCTCCCTACTGAGCTGCGCCCTGCCCTAAGCACACCCTTTTATTACTCGGGACTCAAGTGGTTGGGTACAGCGCGTGGACCGCCCACAGAGCAGGATCAGAGGCCATCGTGGCTTAGCCGTGTGACCACAGTGAACTGTCTGAGGACAGGTCCGAGCCATCTCCAGGCTCTTTCCCAGGACCGGGGGTCCCATGTGTGCCTTGCAAAGTTATTGTCTCGGAGGTAGTAAATAAGACTTGTTTTTACCTGAAACTGCTTGTTTCCACTGTTCAGTCAGTGAGCACCATGTGTTTCCTTGTTCTGCAGTGCACCGGAAGAAAAAGAGCTTCCCCTATCTGACTGCCTGACGAAGGGTCCTTCCAACCTGCTGAATACTGTAGTTCTTTATTCTGAGACAGGGTCTCCTGAGTGACTAAACTGTCTGTGCTGGGATTGCATTTAAAACCCTGCCTCAGGGTCCCCGGGTTACAGACCAGAGCACCACACCGGCGACAGAGCAGATTTGTGGGCGCGAGTGCTAGGGAGCAAACTCGGGGCCTTGCACTTGCTAAGCAAGCACTTTACCACTTGAGCTAAATCCCCAGCACCAACAGAGCTGATTTTTAAACCTAAACAAAGAGCCCGACCTCAGTGGCCCAAGAGCTCGGGAGTCTGCAGTTCCAGACTTCCAGGCCCACCACTCCATGGTCGCTGGCCTTGTGCTGCTCAGAGAAGCTCTGGGCACCTCTGTGAATCTTCCCACACCAGCCTGGAGAAGAGCAGAGGACAAGGTGTGCGTGGTAGGTGCTGCCCTGTGTCCTGCTTCTGCCTGAGGGTGACTCCCTTCCAGCCAGGGAAGGTCCCAGGTGATCGATGCCTGCACCCAAGGCTGAGAGGGCAGGGCCTGGACGTCCACAGAGCACTGGGGTGCACCACCGTGCAGATCGTGCAGCCCCCACGCCAGGCCAAGCGGAAACAGAAGCAGCAAGTGCAGAGGCAGGCAGGGCGGGAGGACTTGGTGTGGGGACAGAGCAGTGACAGCACGTGACTGGAGCGGTACCATCCACACCCACAGCTCAGGGCGTCATCACCCAGGCACCGGGGTCAGAAGTTGAGGAGTGGGCAGGCGTGGGTGACACCACAGGAGCTCCCGTGTGGGAGGAGACAGCCTAGGGCAGGGCCTGGCTTGTCTGTGGCCACTCACAGGTGGTCTCAGCGTGTTCACCCTACATGCGAAAGGGTCCAGCCCCGCCCCCGCCCCGGCATGACAGACCGCGGGGATGCAGCATGTCCCGGACACTAGGGAAGTCAGGACCATCGGTCTGGGGCCCCGAGTGCCTCATAGTGTGCCATGCTGCCCCAGCCACCAGGCAGGCACACGTGGGAGCACGGCCCAGCATACACGCTGTCTGCCCCTGTCCCAGGTCGCCAGGTGCCACCCCTTCCCTTCACCTTGTCTGGGCAGCAGCCATCCAGCTGCAGCCGGTGTGGAGTTTCCAAGTGGGGAAGTCTCGGATGCCAAGTTGCAACTGGGCGTCACCAAGGTGGCTCAGGGCCCGCTCTTGATGGGCCGTGGCTCCCACCCCTCCCAGGCTACAGGCCCTGCCTGGGCAGAGGCGAAGCTGAGTCCCATCCAGATACTAGAAACTGAGTCACACACCAAAGTATGGAGGCTGGCTTGCATTTGGGGGCTTTTTTAAATTCCAGTTTTCAACAAGAATCAAGTTAAAGCCCTTACACCAATTGCTATTAAATGTCTCCAGGCCAGGCATGGGGGCACAGGCCTGTAATCCTGGCCTCTTGGCAGGCTGGGGCAGGAAGATCACAAGTTTAAGCCCAGCCTGGGAAGCTTAGTGAGACCAGTCTCAAAACAGAAAATGAAATACAAAAGGGGTCAGGTGTGGCTCAGTGGTAGACAGAACTCGCCTGGCGAGCATGAGGCCCTGGGGCCAACCTCCAGCTTTACTGCAAAAATAAAAACTATGTCTCCAGTTCTCCCTGTGGAGAGGGGGTGCTTGCCTTGTGAAGCAGGGACCCACTGCGGTTTCACTGGTCTCATTGTCCTCAGATTTTAAAAAAGTCACATGCAGTGACCTGTCCAAGGAGCAGACACTGGGACAGGGTGTTCTAAGGGTCCGAGAGCAGCTGGCCACACTGGCTCCAGGACCTGGCTCACGCTGTCCCTGGCATTGCCCCCACCCCTCCACCAGGCTCAGTCCTGGGAGAAGGCAGCCTTATCCTCACTCCGGAGTCTGGGCCCCCGGGCGATGGGACAGTGCTGTTGCTGGGCCCAGGCCTCTGCCCTGGGTAGTTCTCCAAGTCCCGAGGCGCTGTGTCACCCCTCGCCCTGCCATGCACGCCCTGCAAATTAAACTGAAAAAAGATTAAACAGGAGAAATCACCATTAACATCTATGTGCACAGGAGTTCCCAGGAAAACAGAACTGAAGGAGACACACATGCAGCCCCAAGTGTGGCAGCTGGGAGGAACCCCTGGGTGCCACAGGAAGGAGCAGTCCTGGGGCAAGGCCCGAGGGGATGGCAGGGGAGGGGGGCTCACACGCTCTCTGCGGGCTAGGTGGGTCAGGAATGGTGACAGCAGTAGCAGTCTGGAGAACTCTGAGCTCTGGACCAGGGCCATAGCCTTGTGTTCTACAGAGTGTTACAGAAAGCACAGGCTGAGCCAGGCATGGGGGTACACACCCATTATCCCAGCACTCTGGGAGGCTGAGGCAGGAGGGTCTCAATTGGGAGCTTAGCCTGAGCAATTTAATGACTTAGTGAGACCCTGTCTAAAAACAGAAAGGGGCTGGGGATATGACTCAGTGCAGAGGCCCTGGGTTCAATCCCCCATATAGGTGAAAAAAGCACAAGTTGTCGCCCCTACAGGTGCCTTTATAAACCAGCCACCCCCCCATGGGTCACCAGTCCACACTGTTGGCTGTGGCTGCCGTCTGCACCAAGCCCACAGTCCCTCAGTTGGGCCTCAGAGAATGAATGCACCCGGCTGTCCGTGGATGGACGAGGCACCCCCTGGTGGCCGGCACAGGTATGCACTCAGCCCCGCCTCCTGCCCACCCTGGGGCTGCCAAGGGGCCCAGACCGTGGGCTGTGCTGGGGATCAAAGCCAGGCCTTTCACACTGAGCCGCATCCACAGCCCTTTTTGTTCAGAGACAGGGTCTCACTAAGTCACTAAGTCGATCAGGGTGGGCTCGAGCTGTTGATCTCCTGCCTCAGCCTCCCAGCATGCTGGGGTTACAGGCATGTCCCTGTGCCCGGCTCCTGCACAAGGTTTTAAGACTGACCCAAGCGCTGTGTGGCTGAACCATTCGTTCTCGTGTTGCAGGGGAGTCTACTGTGCAAACACTACAGCATGTTTGTCCGTTCCGTGAGTGCACATCGGGGCCGCTTCCGTCCGGGGCTCTGTGGATAAGGGGCTACGGACACCCCTGTCCAACTCTTTCTGTCAATAAAAGTTCCATTTCCTCTTGGATAAATACCTGTAGGTATTGGAGTACCAAGAGTTTGCTATAGCACTTATGCCATTTTGTCCCCCACCAGAGTCTTCAAAAAAGTAAGTATGGTTTATGTAAAATTCACCTTTTTAATGAATTTTTTCTGCAAATTTTGACAAATGCATACAGGTGTGTAACTATTACTGCAAGTGTGCCTGCTATCCCAAGTCTCCGTGTCCCCCGGTAGTCACCCCAGCCCCTGGCCCGCTGGTCTGATCAGTGCTTTTGCCTCTTCCGGGCTGCCGTGTGAGCAGGATGTTTTAATAGTCATGAGGCATCTGTGCACTACTGTGCAGTTAAAATGTTATTAAAACCTGTCAGACAGACCAGGACCCTCATGTGGCAGCGTGGTATGGTCCCCACACTCATGCCACAGTTGTAGTTGTGGCAAGAAGCAGAGCCCGCTTTGCCCTCTTGCCCACTTGGAGGAGGCCTGGAGTCAGCCCCAAAACATGGGATTCTCCAGAGAGAAAAAAACTCAAGCTGAAATCACAGGAAGAATGTCACCTTTGTTCCTCTACTTGGAAAGAGGACAAACGTCCCACCCAGCCATGGCGCCGTCTGAATGAGGCTGGCAATCTGGCCGTGAACGGCACAAAGGGCTCCTGAGGGCAGCCTGGTGGAGCGGACCCCCAAGTGAGCCAAACGTCAGGGCTGGGCGGGTCTCTGGGGAAAGAGGACCGTAGCCTTCATTAGTCTCAAGTGATCCTGAATCCCAAAAGGTTGCGAACCACTGCATGGGTTTAATGCAGGGGATCTTCGCTATCACAGGGCCTATGAGATTCAGTCTCAAGTTTCTGCCATGTTTTGATTACGGGTACCATGGGCGGGACCCAGACCCCACACATTCCGGGCGAGGGCTCTCCCACTGAGCTGCACCCCAGCCCCAATAGTGAGTTCTTAATGCAAGCTATGCAAGAAATGATGGCAATCGTATGTTCATCTTAGAATTAAAAGACACTTTGCCTCTAATCCAGCTGGAGAAACAACTTCCAGATGGGGGCTCCTGGCTAGATCGGCAGACACCCAGCCTCTTGCAGCCCCGCTCCAAGTCATTGCCCTGCCTCACGCCACAAGGGCTAACAGCAAGGTGCGCACCTGCAGCTCCTGAGCCTGCCACACATTTCTCAGGCTCCTCCAGAGCCGCCCCAAACCTGGCGGTGGGGGCCTCTCTCTCCCCCCACCCCGTGTTCCTCTGCGGTGGGACCGAGGCTGGCCACTGGGCCAGAGAGAGGCGGCAATGTCCTGCTCCCTGCAAAATCCTCCAACACCGCAGGGCAGGCCACCCTGGCGCTCAGTGACAACCCCTCTCCCCAGCATCCCCTTGCTGGTTACCACCCCGTCGCCTTCGTGGTCAACATTCGTGGACCACGGTAGAGCCTGCTTCTGGGCTTTGGTGTCACCCGGTAGGCGACAGCGGCCACCACAGCGGCATCACCGTGTGTGTCTGCACTGTCACATGAGGCGCCCGCCGGGGCTCCCACTCTGGGTGCCAAGCCTGCTCCCTCGGACCCTTGCGGACCCACCCTGCACATTCCCCAGCTTGACATGGCTGTGGCTGTCTGCATTGTCACCTCAGCAACCCCAGGTAGCTCTTCCTGCAGTGTCCCCAGCAAACCTAAACAGATAAGACCATCAGGCACACACAGGACTTTACAGCTGGACTCTGGCTTCCACGATGCGTCTGACTTTAACATTAAAATAAACTGGGCATGTTCCAGCCAAGATAAAGATGCTTTTGTCTTAATCCATAGCGCACCCCTTTCTGACACAAATCGTGAGGATCCGGCTGGTCTTGCTATGGCCCAGGACCATGCTTTGTCAGTAAGTCCCCAGTAGATTCCCCACTGTGCAGTCTGGGATCTGCCTCCCTCTGCCATCAGCCTCAGTGACGCCCCCCATATGCTAGGATCACGTCATTCCCAGGACACACACCCACGTCCCCACAGTCCCTCTGGTCCAAAAGAAAGCATCGCACGTGTGCTGAGTCACACAAAAGTGTTCCCATGGCCTTGCCTTACTCTTCCTGGCCAGTCAGCAGCTGTAGAGTGGACACATGTATTCGATGGGGTTGTACTTGGCAACAAAAATGAGCAAATCAGCAAAATATGCAACAATGTGGAGTAACTTCACAGACTCAACTCGGTAAAGAGTGACAAAGCCCGGCAGAAGGGAACATCCAGCATGACTTGACTCAAACGAAGTAAAAGAATCCGTGGAGTAGAGCTGGTGAGAAAGGCCCCGGAGTGTCTGGCATGGGGGAGGGTGGTGCTGAGAGGGACAGGAGCAGCTGCTGGGTGCTGCACATGTGCTTCATCTTGACATGTTCTTAAAAATATCCACTGCGTGGGTCATCTGCTAACACCCACACACTTTCCCACAGGCTCATCTATGACAGTTAAGCTTGTCAGTCTGATTGGCTTGAGAGCCAGCTTGGGAGAAGCTGTCTGGGTAGGTCATAGAGCCGTGGCCTTGGGCTCCATGGCTGGTCCCCTACCCCTTCCTCTCCGGCAGTTTCCGTTCTCTGCTTCCCAGCCACCATGAACTAAATGTCTCTGCTCCTCCACCCCCTTCCTTGGAGCAGCTGACCATGGACTGAATCCCCTGAAACCATGAGTCAAATCAAACCTCCCCTCCTTTAAGCTGTGGGTGTCAGGTAATCTGTCCCAGCCATGGGAAACTGACCAACAGAACATTATTCTGCAACTCAGTTGTTTTTAGTTTAAAAAAAAAAAGTCCACCAGTGCCTCCTATGAGTGACACCAAGAGGAAGAAGGGCAAGGAGCCTGCGTCCTGGAGCACAGGGCTGATAGAGGGCAGAGGATGGATCGCTGGAAAACAGCTCAATGGGGGTTTGTGCAGTGAGCTGGCACTCATCTCGGTCTTAGTGTGGATAACTACACAGCTCTCTTTTCACACAGCAAGCTCTCCTGGGCCATGTGGGAAGCAGGATGGACTGCAGGTTATGCAGTGCCCATGCTGTGGCTGCTGGAGGTGCCCTGGCTACGTGCCCTCTGCGTTCATCCCTGCCAGGGCTCCAGTCCCTCACTAGTATGACAGCAAGACTACAGTTTCCAAGCCTGACAGCCACCAACGTGTTTCACAAGCAGTACTCCACTTACCCTTCATTGCAGCCCCATGAGAATCAGTAAGGAAAACACATCATCAGGGAGTATCAGAAATAAAGAACAGAAAGTTTGCTTTAAAAGGAAAAGAAGGAAAGCTTTTCCGAAGTCGCAGAGTTTGAAGGCAACAAAGCCAGTAGTTCAGACACAAAAGTCATTGTTTTATCTAATCCGTTACCAAAAACCAAAGGAAACCAATAGAAATTGGATTGGCAGCTACTGGAGGTTCCCTGGAGCATTAAGCATTGGCATTCTCCATAACACATCCCCACGCGTGAGACCATTTCCGTCTCCAGTGCTCACTCTTGCCCGGGAGCTGGGCATCGCCGTGGTCACCGTGTCCCTCTGCTCTGGGCGGGCCAGGCCTCCCCTTAGGGATCTGAGCGTGGCAGGCCCCAGGGGGCCACCTGTGCCTCTGAGGAGGAGTGAGCCCACCACGGCCCAGGCATCCGCCACAGACCTCACAGGGCCATGCTGACAGATGCTGCTTGCGTGAAGCATGGAGCTCAGGCTCTGAATCTCGGTTATACTGTAACAGAGCAGGTGCTGAACGCAAAAGGTGAAATGGTGATATGGGTGAGAAAGGAGTCTGTGAGAGACAGGGACAAGCCCCAGGAAGGCGGCCTCTCACCCGCTTTCCTCTCACATCCAGGGGTACAGCCCAGCTCTGGGGAGTGCAGGGTGCCTCGCCCTGCCTCTGCGCATGCTCCACACAGCCCCAGTGTGGAGGCAGAAGCCAGCAGGAGGCAACAGAGCTGGGTGCCTCAGACCTGCCCCCAGTGTCCAACCCAGTCTCCACAGTCTCCACCCCAGCATCACACCTGCGCCTGTCCTGCGTCCCTTGTCGTAGGGGAGGCCACTGCCATCTGTCTGTGGTGTTCTTCAGCTGCTGCCCCCCACAGGGTGGAACCAGGGGTTCATGCATGCCAGGTGGGCCCAGCTACACCCTTCCATCATACCATGTCCTCGAGATGCTCCTCAGCATCCCCCCTTCTTTCTCTCCTGCCATCTTTCGCTTGGGTCACCTACAGAACCCCTGGAGCAGCCCCAGAGTGGTCACCCTGTCTCTGCTGGCTCCCACACCAGACTACCCAGGACCACCCCACATGCCTCTGAGGTCCTTCTGGACCTCTGCTCCTCCTAGGCAGGATGGTTGGTCTCCCCCAGGGCCACCCTCCCTGCCTCAGCTCCAATCAGGATCGGTCACTTCTTGGACCATCTTTGGGAGCTCCTCTTTGTTTCTTTTACAGTCTGTGGTCACGTATCAACCACTAACACAGCCCCTCACTTTTTGAGCTGGCTCTCCAGCGCTCAGGAATCCACACACACACAGCACCGCCTGCCTGCCTGGTGAAAGGTGTGGAAGAAACCTCTGTGACCCTGAGCTTCTTTGCTCTGGACAAGGTCAAACACACTCCCACCCCAGGCACCGGGGTGGTGCCTTATGGGTTCAGTTCAGTTCACCTGAATGCTGGGGAGTGTCCAACGGACTGAGCCAGGGACGCTGCTGGGATATTGTCTTACTCTGCTAGGGGTGATTATGGCGCTCCTGTGCTGATGGCTGAGAATCCCTTGTTACCGGAAACGCATGTGGAAGGATTTAATGTGAAAGGATTCAAATAAAAATATAGATAAACCATAGGCAAATCTGCCAAAGTGTTAACCCCAGTTGAATCCTGGGGCTGGGTGTAGGAGTGCTCATTTTACTTGGTTCTTCCTATGTCTCTTTCTTTGAGTTTTTTTACCATAAGAGGGTTTTTTAGGGTTGAGTTGAATTGATTGGACTCCTTTCTCACCTATAAACTTTGGTGTCACTGGAAGGGCACTACATGGCCTCCTGGCCCAGAGCTAGGGCTGGGCATTCCCACCACTCAGCTCCAGGCTCCTGCAGGGCAGTGAGGCCCCTGCCTGTGGCTCCGCAGGGTCCATGGCCCCTGGGAGGAACCGGCTAAGTGATCAGGTCAAGGTGACCGAGGAGAGCCACCGTGGGTCAGCTCGCCTGGCTGTGGGCAGAGGGCGGCCTCCAGCGGGTCCTGCACCAGGTCTGCCTCTGAATCAAGGGTGGGATCAGGGGACTGTCCCCCTCGACAGGCCCAGAGGCCTCTGTTCACCTCCGTAAGGAGAGCTGTCGAGTCCTCCCCATCTCCCCACACCCTCAGAGGCAAGGAGGACATCTGGGGACGTGTGAGCTGATGGGATGCACACGAGTCCACATCTGGGGACGTGTGAGCTGATGGGATGCACACGAGTCCCCGGCTCTGGCCTCCAGTCCCCTTTCCTCGCCCCAGCTCCACCATTCCAGTGAAGGCCACAGGCCCGCTCCACTCCGATGGCCCCACCGTGCCGACCACCCCCCCTCGCGCACCCCCCTCCTGCGCCAGCACGCACAGGGCTCAAGGCCACAGCCGCTCTCATTCCCCAGCACGCCCGGCGTCCAGCGCTGGGAGCTCCGAGTCCCGCAGGGCCGAGGACACCGGAGGCGGGGCCGCTGAGGGGGCGGGGCCAAATGTGTCGGGGGTGGGGCCAGACCGACGTGGGCGGGGCAGGGCTGAGTCAGACTGGCAGAGTGAGGCCAGGCGGGGGGAGTGGGCGGGGCAAGTGGGCGGGGTCAGGCCGGGCGGGGGCGGGGCCGGGCGGGCCGGACTTTAAAAGGCGGTGCGCCCCGCGGGCTTGCGCCGGGCGGAGGAGCGCGCCATGGAGACCGCGCGGGACTACGCGGGAGCCCTGCTCAGGTGAGTGCAGCCGCGCCGGGTGGCCTGGTCCCCAGCGCGAGCCCAGCCGGGGTCCGCGGAGCGGGTGACAGCGGTGGGTGCGCGGGGCGAGGCCGGGGTCCGGTCGACGCCCCAGTGCGCGGGACGTGGGGAGACCGAGCCGGGGACCCCGCCGGAGCCCCGGGATGCACCCCCCGGGCTCCCGCTGAGCCCGGCGCCGCGCGGAGATCAGAGCGTGGTGCGTGGAGAGGAGACCTCCGAGGATCGGAGAAGAACATCCTTCGGGCCTCACCGTGAGGTGTCCACTGCAGTCCGGTTCGAGCCGGGCTGGCCGGGCGGGCGGGAGAATACGCTGCAAAAGTGGGGCGAAGCGGAGGGGAGACCACGTCGGAAAGGGGCTGTGTGGACGCGCAGGTCAGACTGTCAGCCGCCAGAAGAAAGATGGCCTTCTGGGTGGCACTCGCCTTGTCCTTACACACGGCACACACACACACACACACACACATACTCACGCACACACACGCAGCCCGTCACATCCCTGGCAGGAAGGGAAAGGTGAGAAACATGCTCCTATATTTTCACCAACCCGCTTTTGTTTTGTACAAAGTTTGCGTTTAGGTGTGCGCGACAGGCGTGGTGTAGGTGTCAGAGATATCACAACAGGGAATCCAGATGTTTACACAAGAATGGAACCAAGAGTCAGCTGTGGTGCAAGGAGCAGCTGACCTCTTGCCAGATTTCTTCATTCCATCGGTGACCCGGGCCTCCGGGCCTCCGGGCCTCCGCTTTAGCCCAAGCGTCCTCTGCTCTTTCCCCCATCTACCATGCTGAGGATTGAACCCCAGCTTGGGCTCCACCATGCTTCCTTCCCCAGTTCCCCAACCCTCCCAGCCTGGTGGCACTGGGACCAGGTCCTGGGCTCTTTGGGGCTTTTATTCCTCTCCTCCCAGCTCCGCCCACCCCAGTCCCACTGCCCATTCTCCAAGCACCTCAGGAGTTTGAGGAGAAGGTGGGCTGAGCCCAAGGATAGCGAGAAACCCCAGCCTGTCACTGGTTCCCTGGGAGCATGGCCGGACTATTACCAATCCACTCAAAGCCACAGTGTGTCCCTCGAGTTCTCCTCTGGGTCAAGTGTGAAGTGGGAGTGCCCAGCTGATGAAGTGCTGGCGAATCGCAGCACAAACAGCTGCTGGCTCAGCCATGCCCGGGAGTCTCCCTCTGTGTTGGGGACAGCTGTGGCAGAGCTCCAAGAATCTGCCTGCTTCTGGATGAGCTGCTGCAGTTCTTAGGAATCTTCCAGGAAGAAAACAACCTGGCACCCTGGTGGGGCGAAGGCTGCGCTTCCTGGCCCCTAAAATCCACAGGCAAGGCGCCAACATTTGTTAATGATGGTCTTGCTGGATTTCTACCTCCTCTGGGCAATGCTTAATTTAAACTGTGTGGTGTAGCACACTGCAGCTGCTGTTTACTGGCAAACATCTGCATTTTGCCAGAGAAGTAACTAGTATACACATTTTTAAAATAGATACTTGTAGTTGGATGTGGTGGCAAACACTGGGAGACTGAAGCAGGAAGATCATAAATTTGAACCCAGTTTGGGAAGCTTAATGATTGAATCAGACTCTGTGTCAAAGTTTAAAAAAAAAAATTAAAAAGGAGTAGGGATGCAGTTCAGTGAGTACAAAATATATATCTATGTATATATGTGTGTATATATACATGTATATGTATATATATACATAGATATATAATATTTATTTATGAGTGGGGCAGGGGGGCTAGAGCACTTGCCTAGCATATACAGAACAAGGCCCTGGGTTCCATCCCGAGCACCACAAAATAGTAATAATAAGATACTTATAAATAATTACAAAATCTAAAGCAGCCGTTCATTTGTTAATCAAGGTGACCATGGGAGGTCTCAGCCCCAAGAAGGCCCTGGCATCTCAGCAGAGTGCTGGGTGGGGCCTATCACACAAGTGTTTATTGTCATAGACAAAGCCCACTCTGTCCTTCTGTCCTGTCTGTGACTCACTCGTGTAAGCCCTGAAGTTGTTATAAAGCTGACACCAGAGTAGCTGCTTTCGTATGGATTTAGAGCCTTTTCTAGGCTGGATGGTAGAGCAGGCTTTGCCTACATAAGACTTGAGTTCAATCCCCACACCACAAAAAGAAAACAGAAAACAGCAGTAGAACACCTTCTCCTCATGGAGGCACCCAGATTTTGTACAGCTGCCATTTCGGTGCAGACTTGATCACCATGCCACCAGGCCATCAGCAAGGAGTTGAGTTTTCAGAATTAAATCTTCAGGCTTCTGCCTCTCGAACTTAAATTCTGGTCTTAAAGTTGTTGCCAAGTGTCCACGGCCTTGGTGGCCATGTGTTACACACCCTTAGCACACCTCATATGTTGGTGGCGGGGTACACACCCTGCCCTGAGCAGCATGGTGGTCAGGCCTGTCCCACTGTGTCACCACCGAATGGCCTGCGTGCCTCACGGTGGCCCCAGACCCTGTCCTCTCCCAGCTACAGTTTTCAAGTTCACGGTGCCCTCCTCTGCATTCGCTGTCACGCTTGACGCAGGCCTGCCCTCTGTCCCTCTCCTGTCCTTATGACAGTGGGGTGCGGCCCCCCAGCCGGCATCGTGCATTGCGCCCTGGGGGTGCACAGCTTTGTGCTGCTGCCCCAGCAGCAACACCCACGTACACCAGGCCCTCAGTGCCGCGGGCTTCACACTGCAGTCAGCCAACTGCCGATCAGGAGCAGTTGGGAGAAATCGTGTCTGTCCTGAACACGCGTATGTTTGTACTGTTGTTATTCCCTAAATGATACGGCGTCACGTGTCACACAGCACAGTTGTGTTCGATATTAGATGTAATCTTGGGGCAACTGAAAGCATGTGGGAGAACTGCATCGGTTCCACGTGGACACCGCAGCATTTTACACGGGATGTGAGTGTCTCGGGCTAAGGCCCCTAGGGTCCTGGAGGCCATCCCCACATTTCTCCCACAGCACCCCCAAAGGCACCTCGGGTGGCGTGCCGCTGTGGTAGCTCACTGCCAGTCTGCAGCTCATCACTGCGTCACAGTTATGCAAGCTGTGATGCCCTGCGTCCCTCGGGAACACGGACTGTGCTGTCGCCCTCCCTCTGGGAGATGTACCCTTGCACAAGTTTCAGGAACTTGACACAATCTGACTGGTGATGCCAGACTGTGTTTCCCTGAAACAACCTACTTCCTCGAACAACCCGTTTCTTGTTATTTTTCCTTTTATCCTCCTTCCTGCTTCGAAGGACCGTCTGTACCCACTTTCCCAGGAATCGGAGTGACTGTTCCCACAGGTGGTGGGGCAAACAGCAGAACTCTCAGGCTTTGCTGTGGTCCTGTTCCTTTCTTGCTGGGCCTGCTGGGGCTCGAACCCAGGGCCTCAGCACCTCCTCAGCCCCTCAGTGCTCTCGTTGAACTTTGCCAATTAAAATCTGTGCATTGGGAGGAACAGCTTGTTCTAGGCATCATGCTCGTGACCAGGAACATAAACTATTCTGTCTTCTCAGAAGCTGGAGCAAGCTGGACGATGCGGGGCCTCGTTCATTTACCATCCGCCCTGGATCAGCAGCCAGAGCATGATACTTACACAGCAGTTAAGTGGGTTGGGCCCCCTCGCGGGTTCCCCGTAAGAAGGTCGTTGCCGCCTTGAAGCGCTCCTCCTGGTCCTGGTGAGAGCGGGGGTTCAGCTTTCAGTCTGCAGCGCTTACCTGTGTGCTCCCGAGCCGCTGTCTAGCTGTGAGTGGCCCAGTCATGGGAGAGAGCAGCGATCACGTGTCCTTTCTCGCCATGGCTTCTTCGGGGTGCCGAGGAAGCGGGAGTTCTGTCTGCGCTGGGAGATTCCCCCACTGCCTGGGAGGGAGCTGTGCCTGTGACCCCGGGGGCCGGCTCAGACCCTCGGCCAGGACTTTGTTCTCCCAGGACTCCAGCTTTGTCCGGTGTGATCTCACTCAACAGGCCCTGGGTGCTGGGCAGGCGGGAGACACGCAGGTGGAGCGGGCCCTGCCGAAGGCCTCGGGTCTCCTCCCTGCTCCGTTGAGGAGCCCAGGGCCAGCTTTGCAGGTGGGATCCGTGTGGCAGCGTAGGCACTGGGTAAGAGCAGGCACTGCGACCGCTCACCTCCCCGGCCTCGGTCGTCCTCACAGCAAGTGACCTTATGCATCACTAGGAGATGTGCTAACACGCGCAGGCACTTGGGCATCCGCGTCTTCTCTCCCTGCAGGGACTCTGCCAGCCGAGCTCCCTGCGATGGTTAGGCCAGAAACGGAGCCAGGGTTCTTGCGGGCAATGTCCCATGGCCAGCGCCCAGTGTCCTTCCCACTGGGCCTCCAGGGACGGGGATGTGCACAGCTCTCCTGTGTTCACTCAGTGCGTTGTGCAACAGGAACCCGGCACGGCTGCTCCGGAGCAGGGTGAAGGTTCAGAAGCCAGGAGCCAGGCCCTCTGCCACCCGGCCTGGCTCTGCGGCCCAGCTCTGTGACCTGGCTCCAGCTTGCGTGGTCTCTGGTCAAGGTGCCTGGGACACTATGACAGCTGGCACAGGGTGGGACCTTTGGCTCTGCCTCCCCAGGGACGAGTTCTGTGGTGATTTTGTCTGCCTCTGGGGAGAGGAACTGGGGACAAGCGCTCAGGACGGTGAGCCACAGAGCAGCTGCAATGCCGATCCAGGGACAGAATGGCAGAGCCGCCTCCCTGCAGAGCGGAAGCCCTGGCTCTGGGCAGACATGGCGTCAGGGCCTCTGTCCCTGGCGGCTGCGTGACCTCAGGTTCTCACCTGTGAAGTGGGCGACGCTGTCTCAGGTGACGATAGTTGTCTGAAGAACCCCGCTGTGGCCGCAGCAGGGTCAGGGTGAGCGTGTGCGGGGCCCTGGAGCGACGCCGGCTGGGTGGATCGAGGTCTGACCCCCGACCGCCACCTGGTGGGCAAGGCCGGGTCCAAGCAGCCCTCGCTGTCACGCAGACCCTCCCGAGACCCCACGGGCACACGGAGCCGCCCCGCCCAGCTTCAGTCAGGCCGCCTTCTGTTCAAGGCTTAGTCCAGCCCTGAGCAAGGATTACAGGAGGGTAACAAAGACACCTCTGTCAGGGGCAGCCACAGTCCTGCTGGGAAAAGAAAGCAAGACAAGTGGCAGCGTGTGCGTGTGCGTGCACGTGTGTGGCGTGTGCGTGCACGTGTGTGGCATGTGCGTGCACGTGTGTGGCATGTGCATGAGACTGCTGACAGGCTCTGGCCGTCTTGCCGGGCTTCCCAGGGGTATCACCCTGCAGACGTGAGTTTAGACAAACCGTCTGCCTCAGGCGGCAGTGCCGGCTGCTGTGTCCTAGAGCAAGGTCTTCGTCTCGCCCCCTGCGCCTCGCGGGGACATCCCCATGGCTGACCACTGTCTGGGCCCGGGAGGCCAGCATCCTGGGTGTGGCCACGGCAGGGTCTCTCATCACAGCGCCAGGCACTAAGCAAGGACCAGACCATAGCTACTTTCTGTGTGCTTTATTTGTAGCTGTTTCTTTGTAAGCTTCTCACTGGCTATTGCCTATTTATTTCCTTATTTGACTATTTTTTTATAGTTGCTAGGTAACTAAAATTTAGTGATCAAGGATTAGGTTTTTTCCTCAGAAAATTATCTTCTTTTGTTTTTTTGCAATGCCCCCCCAACACCAAGTGGGTGTGTGTTTTATACAGCGTCTCATAAGCTGCCCAGACTGTGCTGCAATTTGTGATCCTCCTGCCTCAGCCTCCTAGAGTGCTAGAATTACAAGCTGTGCTGGGGGTGGTAGCACATACCTGTAATCTCAGTGCTCGGGAGACTGAGACAGGAGGATTGCTGTAAGTTCAAGGCCAGCCCAGGCTGTATAGTGAGTTCAAATCCAGCCTGAACTACATAGTGAGACCCTATCTCAAAAAAAGAAAGAAAGAAAGAAAGAAAGAAAGAAAGAAAGAAAGAAAGAGAGAGAGAGAGAGAGAGAGAGAGGGAGAGAGAGAGAGAGAGAGAGAGAGAGAAGGGAAGGAAAGGAAAGGAAAGGAAAGGAAAGGAAAGGAAGAAAGAAAAAGAATAGAACTACAGGGGTGCACACCACACCCAGCTAGTTGCTTCCTGTTCATAGTGAATTTTTCAATTCTTTAATGGTACAGACATGTTTCAGTGGGTACCTACAACTTAGTCTTTGCTTAGAAAAAGAGTACTTAAGACTTTTAGTGGATCTGTCTTGGTAAAAGACGTGGCATAAGTGACTCAATATATAGAATAATTATAATTTCTAAGATTACCCACTTATTTAGACACATAAAATAATCCTGCCTCTATGATATTTTAAGGGGTTGATTCTAGCTTAGTGCTAGACACACAGCCTTAATTCTTTTGAAAATGTGGAACTCGTCCCAAAATGGACAGGATGGGGGATCCCACCCTCTCTCCTCTCCTTCTGCAGGTGACAGTTGCAGCAGTATCCAGTCAGGCTTGCTTATCCCAGTTAGTTCCGAGCCCCCAGCTCACGCTGCAGGGACCACTGTCTACTGTGTCCCAGCTGGTCTTGCTCAGGTGTGTAACTGTGGGTGTGCACACATACCTGTAGAACAAGTTCTCTAATCAGCCCAACTACTTCATGGCTCCTAGAAATCATTTTCTTGGATTTCTTTTTTTTTTTTTTTTTTTTTTTCCTGGTGCTGGGAATCGAACTCAGGGCCTTGTGCTTACAAGGCAAGCACTTTAACCACTGGGCTAAATCCCCAGCCCCTTTTTCTTGGATTTTTTTTTAGCTCTAAAACCCACCTCCACTTGCAGAATATAATCTTTTTATAGTCTGAAGCCCTTAACATTCCTTCTCAGGACATTTCCACAAGGACCTCAAATGTTCTGGCAAAATAGGAATGGAGACCATGTGTTCTTCAATCGTGTGATTCCTTGGAGACTCATGTAGGTGTCATGGGTAGTAATTCCCATCCATTCTGTTTCTGTCTTTCAGATGCAATATTCAACTGCATTATTCCTGTGCACTTAAAACCTCTTCTTAAGGAAGCCTCTCTCTGGTTTTAAAATAATGTCAAAGATCATTTTTATTTCTGTTTTCTCGCCCCTGTGTGCAGGCCCCTGACATTCGTAGGCTCCCAGACCAGGAAGGTCCTGCTCACACCCCTCATGCAGCCCCCTCGTCCCTTCCGCGTCTCTAACTTTGACCGCAGCAGCCGCCGCGGGGTGATGGCCAACAGCCTGCAGGAGCTCATCACCAAGGTACTGCTGATACAGGGGAAAATGTAACTCCCAACCTGCCAACATCAGATACACTGAAATCAAAGAATGAATTCCAAAGGACAAAGGAGGTCAAAAATAGGAAAGGTTTATTGAGGAATAGGAATAGCTCCTGAGAGACAGGAGGGTCCCAGAAGTGGGTGCCACCAAGGCCCTTTGTCAGGAGTAATTTATACAGCAAAGTCACAAACATGGACACAATGTGTGTCAAACTACAGTCAACCTCTAGGATTACAAGTATAGCTGCTCAGCTATTACTGACCCAACAGGGAAGCCGGCCATGTAGCAGGGTGCATGGAAAGAACAAAGGCATTTTGGGAAGGGCTGGGTCCAGATGCTCTGCCCACCCACCTGGGCAACTGATGCCTAGCTGTACTTTACTGGACAGGTGATACCAATTATACTATAATTCCAAGTTACTGTTTATCCCTTAGGGGAGGCATGTGGGCCTGGTCGGGACATCTTTATCTTGAGGCCCAGTCTTCTTTAGATGTGCCTCCAGCACAATTCTGATGTCTTTGTTTTTTTCTGGGGACTTGCTTGACAGCACAGTCCCCCTCCGACTGCATATTAACTGGATCTAACTTAGCTGGCTACAATATCACCACATCGGCTACCACCACAGCACCCAGACAGCGAGGGACAGAGACAGCGTGCCCTCTTCACACTCTCTGGGCCTCCAGGGTCTGAGGGAGACGTTTCTCAGGGGCCGAGAGGGTCTAAATCGGTGCAGAAACGTCACTGCATTGCTGTGCCTGAAAAGACAGGGTGCCTAGCCCACGGCTGACGGTGTTGCTGTGTTTCTTTGACAAGGATATAGGGACTTGTTACATCTGCTCTTGGTTATGCAAAGGGTGATCAAAATATACAGAGTGTTTAAATTTTTAAAATGTGTTACAGTTAAAAACACATTGCTGGGGTTGGGGATTTAGCTCAGTGGTAGAGCAAGTGCCTAGCAAGCACAAGGCCCTGAGTTAGACTCCCAGCACCCCAAATAAAAGAACACATTGCCACGAACCCCTCTCAAAATCCTCCCCTCTCTTCAAACACACTCATCCCATTGTTGCCACTTTCTGAAACAGCTCTGGAGTCTTCTTTCCTGAATGTCCTTATGAAGTGTGATCAAAAATACGGTGAATGCTGCTGCCGAGTGCCGTCCAACGGAAAGGCAGCTCGTAAAAGCATCACAGTGCGCCCTCATCCGCCTCATTCACTGGATGTGGCACCAGGCAACTTCCAGCTCTTCCTCAAAGTCAAAATGACCATGAAAGAGAAATGTTTTAAATCAGTTCAGGACATTGAGGCAGCCAGAATAGTACAACTAAAAACACTGAGGAGGGGGCTGGGGATTTAGCTCAGTGATTAGAGTGCTTGCCTTGCAAGCACAAGGGCCTGAGTTCAATCCCCGGCACCACCAAAAAAAAAAAAAAAAAAAAAACACTGAGGAAAGAGGACTCCAGAGCTACTGCAGAAATTGGCAAGAACAGTGGGCTGAGTTTGTTCAAAGTTTGAGGATGATTTTTGAGGGAGGGCTAATGGCAATGTATCTATTACTATAACAGTCTTTTTTAAAATGGTAAATATTTATCCTGATTTCTATCATACCTCCTAAAGCCCAAGAGAGAATGGTTATTAACCTAAAACAGTGTCGAGGCTACCAAATATGGAAGAATTCAGACTTTCCAAGGGGCAGAAGTCAGATCTCCATGGAACCAAGAAACGTGGCAAGGGCCACACACATATGCCGTCCATGGAGGGCTGTCCTGTTTGTTCATCTAAATGAGTGAGTGGCTGTAGAAACCGTAAGGACACAGTCACTTATCTCACAGCTCTCAGGAAGGAGAGTCCATTAAACATCTTAAATTGCTTTCTGAGAAATTCACTAAACATGAACATCTCTGCTGTTAAGATTTTGTCCGGATGAGCCACACCTGAGCACTGTAACCTGGTAAATGCCTGTGGGGGACCCAGGGGAAGCCCTGCATCATGCTCCTTCTCATCGCCCCCTAGGCCCTGGACGCCCTGGTCATCACAGCGGGACTGGTCACGCTGGTGCTGGAGGAGGACGGCACTGTGGTGGACACGGAGGAATTCTTCCAGACCCTGGACGACAACACACACTTCGTGGTCCTGGAAGATGGGCAGAGGTGGACGCCAGTAAGCAGCTGCCATGTCCTCAACAGTGCAAGGTGGAGGGGGCCTGCGAGGGGCTGGCCTGTCCCCAGGGCAGCCCTGTGCTCTCCTGGTCACACGGCCTGGCCCTCGCTTGGTTGTTCCTAGGCAGTGTGGTGC
Organism: Hystrix cristata; assembly: GCA_004026905.1. Taxonomy (NCBI): domain Eukaryota; kingdom Metazoa; phylum Chordata; class Mammalia; order Rodentia; family Hystricidae; genus Hystrix; species Hystrix cristata. The sequence goes on from PVJO010004045.1 coordinate 104,096, forward strand.
CCCCACGGACAAGGAAGCTTGAGACTCAGGGGCTGGCCGGGCATAGCAGACCTGACCTGGTGGCCGCTCGCCATCCTCGTCCTTGGACAGGACGGGCTGGACCGGCCAAGGCCAGCAATGAGTGTGCATGTGAATGTGAGCTTTCGTTCTCCGTCACAAAGCACCTGAGAAAATCAGCCCGTAAGGAGAAAGGCGACCTGGGTCCATGGTGTCAAGGTCCCGATCCTGGTGCTGGTCCTGGTCCTTGTCTGGGGTCACGGGGCCGCGCATCACAGGCAGCACAGGGTGGGGCCGAGTGGGCACATCATGACCAGGGAGAGCAGGGTCCCCCAGACCCCATCAAGGGGCCCTGTCTGCCCTGGGAGCTCAGGGCCCACTAGGTCATCCTCCTGGATCCCACCACCACCCTGGACCCCCAGGACCAAGCTTGAACATTCATGCCTTAGGGGAGCATTTCAGAACTGGGCGGCAGCAGTGTGGGTAGAGGGTTAGAACGAAGCCCGGAGTTTTTTGGGATACAGCCACAGGTCCTGTATCCCAAAAAACTCCCCACCAGAAAACACCTGGAATACCAACGAAAGTATTAAAGCATCTTTTTATACCCTAACTAAGGGAAATGAAGCTGGCAGAGTGGTGCACACCTATAGTCCCAGCTACTCGGAGGCTGAGGCAGAAGGATCACTTGAACCCAGAATAGCCTTTCCTGAAAGAAAGAGAAAGCTGCCAGGCATGGTGGCACTGCCTGTAATCGCAGCACTCAGGAGGCTGAGGCAGGAGGACTGCCATGAGTTCAAAGGCACCCTGGGCTACATAGTGAGTTCAGGGATAACCCAAACTGCATAGGGGACCCTGTGTCAAAAAACAAAAGAGAAAGCAAGAAAGACAGAAAGGAAGGAAGGAAGAGGGAAAGAGAGAGAAGGACGGGGCTGGGCAGCTAGCATTTCTGTGGGCACCAGAATGCAGAGAGCAGAGAAGACCCTGGTGGTGGCAGCTCACTGGGGGCTCCTGCCACCCATGGACCCCACTGGCCCCATGACAAGAGCTTTCCTGTGACAGACACCAGAGGACCGGAGACAAAGCGGCAAGTCTGACAGGAGGTCCGCGTGAGGCTGGGGCCCTGGGGCCCTGCTGGGGTTGAGTCCACCGAGGCCAGGAGAAGACACGGAACGAGCCATCCCCAGGCCACCTCAGACGGGACGGCATGGGCTCAGGCCTGGAGGCCTCCAGCCCTGCAGGGGCAGCACCACCGAAGTATGCGTTCCCCGCCGAAACCCAAAGCCCCTGTGAGGACCCCAGCAACGGCTGCAAGGGCCTCAGGCTTTGGAGTCCTCAGACGCAGAGTGGACACAGTGTATTTAAAATGTTCTGTGATACGTGCAAGGTGTTCCACCTAAGGGGGAGCAGGAGGTGACCACAAAGGACTGGGCAGACTTGGGACACTGAAACAGGACTTCTGGAAATGAAAAATGTAACAATGAAAATAAACGGAGGCTCATTGGAGACAGAACTGAAGATGATTCCTGCCGGGTCTGTCAGAGAAGGGGCCTGGTCCCCAGCACAGAGGACATCAGAGACGTGACAGATCTTGCAGGTCCAGGAAAAGAGATCTCGCAGGTCTCCTAAGAAAGATCTAGCAGGACTCCTAAAGAGAGATCTAGCAGGTCCAAGAAGGGAGATCTAGCGGGTCTCCTAGAAGAGGTTCAACAGAGCTCTTGGGCACCTGGGGCAGAGAAGGACTTTGTAAAAAACAAGATGCAGCACGGTCACTGTTCAAACAACGCTGGAGCTGCGGGTGCTCAAGACCCGGGAGTTGGTCCCTAGTACCACAGAAGTACTACCCGCCACTTAAGTTGTTCAAGAGACCATAAAAGAGGCGACCCAGCAAGCCACGAAGCGGGGCGGCCTGGTGCTGACATGCCGCCAGGGGGCGCGGGTGTTCACACGGCAGCTGTGGACCAGCCGGGACGGGACACACAGGAACCTGAACCCACAGCACCTTCTCACACCACCCGACTTGGTCTTGTCAGGCTCTTACGTCGTTCCCTTCCAGGGCCGTGGCTTTTTCCTCACGCGGGTGACGGGCCCAGGCCGCAGAGCCATCGGCTACAGATACAGCTGTGAGCAGCGTGGGAAATGGAAACAGACCCCAGAGCGCACAGATCCATTTACAGTAAGAGCCCAATAAAGGTTAATCTCGACCACGTTTTATGACAAATGACCGGTTTCCAAAAAAATAAGTAAGTGAGGAGTGAGGCTTCTCACACATTTGCAGCGCTCCCGGATGCTCGGCATGACGGGACCGTGACCTCCGCTCTGCCTCCGCCCTCTGCTGCGACGGGCCGTCTCTGCAGGCCTCTGAAGACGTCAGGCAGCCCAGCCGTGTCTGGGAAGGAGGGTCCGGGTCCCTGCACCGAGGGGAGCACCGGCGTGCCGGGCGGCGGCTCCGAGGCGCAGCTGTGGCGTGGAGGCAGCAGCGATGCCAGCGCTCCCCTCTGTCACACAGAACCTGCTGTCACCTTGCACTGTGGATGGACCCTTTCCTGGGAGACTGCGGCCCCCACACTGATCACGGAGCAAACTCTCATCTGGGGCTGGAATGCGGTCGGTGCTGAGCATGCGCTTAGCATGTGCTTAGCGTGTTCCGTCCCCACATGCGAACGGAAGGATGGATGGGTTCCGATCAGCTGCTTCCCGGGCGGGCGGAAGACGACGCGCTGCGCCAAGCACTGAATGTGCACCTGCGCTCTGGGCCCTCACTGGGAAAGTGATCTGGCTGCTCGGTCCCGAGAGGGTTTCGGGATGAGGACCCTGGTGTCTTTGCACGCTCAGAAACTCGCGGTCGGCCATGTGCAGAGAATCGGAGACATGCAGAATTGTCGTGTAACACTTGAGACGCACGCATGCTAAAGTGAGGCCCGGAGAGCTGTGCGCCCAGGCGGCGCCTGTGGGGAGAGGTGGCCTGGGGTGCCACACTCTCGCTCTAGGCACCTTTTCACGTGTATGCGGACACGATGAGGTGTGTGAGTGTGTGTGACTGTGAGCGTGAGTGTGTGACACTTCACACCTTCCCTGACTGAACAAAGCGGCAGTGGACACAGCACACAGAGCCTGAGGCGCCGCCCGTCCTGGACCAGTGAGGAGACCTGGTGTAGAAGGGGGTTTGCGGTGAGTCTGCACCGTCCCTTAGGAGCTGAGCTCGGACCGAGGACACCCCGGTGCCCATCCAGGACCTGTGGACATGTTGCCGCCCCTGCACAGGGACTCGGCGGGGGACCAGGTGCGGGCCCTGGTGACACAGGCAGGGCTGGGTACAGAGAAGGAGAGGATGAGGGGACGCGCTGCCCCCAGAGCCCTGGAGTGTAGACACAGGTGGTTCTGAGCTGCTCCGCCCGGCAGCTTACCACGTCAGCAGGAGGACACTCGTGCGGTGGAGAGGGAGTTCACATCTGTCGGCGAGACTCTCGGTGAAGGGGGCTGTGTGACAGAAAGCTCTGGGGTGAGGTGGGGTGGGGTTAGGGACAGGCTGAGCCCAAGGGCAACTGTGCCCTCTGTCTGAGCCCCTCCGGGGCTTGGAGCTTGTCACCCCAGTAGGAGTGTGGGCTGTAGTCTGCCCCGTGCCAGGTGGAGCGCGGGGCTTCATGGATGCTGCCCCAAGCCACCTCTGGAGTCTCCTGACTCAGCCCTCTTAGGGCCAAATGGGCACATGGCTGCTGATTCAGGCCTGGCCACCAGGTGTCACCCTACCCCGGTCTTGGAGCCTGAGCTGCTGCGGCCTGAGTCCTGGTGGCCTCAGACTCTGTGACGCCTGGTCCCTGCACACAGCCCCAGTGGGCCCCTGGCAGGACCAAGGCTAAGGAGTCACTGCAGAGTCGCTGGGGCCTTGAAGGTCAGAACGGAGCAGGCATGAAGGAGAAAGGCCCTGCCATTCCCTCATCGTCTTTCCCTGGGATCAGGTCCCATGTTCCCCGGGCGGCAGGTCCTGTGCAGTGACTGTGGGATGCAGCTCGCACCCTGTGTGGGGACAGGACATGGAACCAAGGAGCCCCTGGGACCTTCAGGGAGATTTGTGTCTCATGCCCTGATGCTGTCCCTCGTCTAGCTTGGCCCTGAGCTCTTCCAGGTCCTGAAGGGTGTAGCACGGGGCCTCAAGCGCAGCTTTGTCCTCTCCTCTGCAGCTGTGGCTGGGACACTGCTACAGAGTGGTGTGGACAGAGGGGAGCAGGCGTCCTGGCCGCTGCCTGGCCTGAGGGTCTGCAGATGGATTCTCTACACAAACAGGGTCTGGTGTCCCCTGGGGTCGGCCAACAGCCTCTCAGCTACAGGAAACAAGGGCCACCCGGGCAGGGACCACACCACCCTCCCTGGAGCCCCGCAGCCCCACAAGCTGCTCGTGGAATAGTAGAAGTAGTGCTAGATGGACTGTGTGACAGTCACAAGAAGGTTGTCCTTGTTACCTTTGTCCAGGTGGCCTCGAGGACCCTCTGAGCTGACCAGGCCCCTGAGGCAGGAGCACCCCAGGCACCACACAGCAGAGACTGGGTCCAGGCACACCAGCACTGTGGGAGGCTGAGGCAGGAGGATCTCTGAGAGCCCAACCTGGGCAATGTAATGACTTAATGAGATCCTGTCTCAAAATAAAAAATAAATATGGGCTGGGGATGTGGCTCAGGGTGTGGGACATGGATGCAACCGCCAGTATCAAAAAACAAAAACAAAATCCAGGCCGAAGTCAGATCTGGCTCAGTCGAGCCTCTGACCTGGCGTGGGTGGCACGGTCTCTGGGTTCCGTGTTGGACATGGCCACAGGGAGCACACGGTCTTCTGGAAAGAGGGCTGACGTCATCCCTAACAACTGTGGCCATCGTGCAGGGAGCCAGCAGCCGCCCAACCTGACTGTGCAGCCGACGTCGGCACGAGGACCGCTCCTAACGCACTGCTCTGTCACACAGGCCAGCAAGTACGCACCGGCCAGGCGGCCACGGCGGTCAGGCATTGCCAGAGTCACCCTCGACCTGTACAGGCTGCACCCCAAAGACTTCCTGGGCTGCCTCAACGTCAAGGCCACGCTGTACGAGATGTACTCGGTGTCCTACAACATCCGCTGTACGGGGCTCAAGGGCCTGCTGAGGTAACGGCCAGGCCACAGCAAGGTCTGGAAGGCCCGGGGGCCGGCCGGGTCCCTGCCCTCCCTGTCAGTGGGCACCCGGCAGATTGAGTCTGGAGACACGGAGAAGGCGGGACAGCGTGTCCTTCCCCAGGACCACTCAGCATCAGAGGGGTGACAGCCGGTAACAAACAGGAAGGGGACCCAGGTCACCTCACCAGCGGGTCATAGTCGCAAGTCAGGCGGGTCACTCCCGGACGCGACTGCCCAGTGACAGTGTAGACCCGAGCGCCGCGCTGAACCCTGGTGGCCAAGCACCTGACGCAGGGCCGGCAGGGTGGAGCCACGTCCACCCCCGTGACGTGGCCAGGGCCCTTCCTCCCCCGCCCCACCTGCAGTGCCAGCACTGGGCATCCACACTGGGTAGGACATCAGGAAGCCGGTTCCTCTGACCGCCCCAGTGGACCCTGGTGGTCACCGCCCCGCGATGACAGATGCCCGAGGGAGGCACAGGAGGGCGGAGTTGCCGTAACCGCAGCTTCCTGGGTTCCGGGCGTGGCCAGGTGGCCCCCGCTGTGGGGGCTGCAGCAGGTGGCGCAGTGTGACAGGGCGAATGCCCAGGATGCTGCCAGGATGGGAGAGGAGAGCCGGGGTCCCACTGTCCCCTTCACGGTGTCCCGGCAGGTCCCCGCCCTCCCTCGGCCCACAGGCTGGGAGCCTCTGACACAGACGCAGTGCCCTGTGGGCTGAGCTCTGTGTCCCGAGCACCCCGTCCTGGTGCTCCCGCTGTGAGGGAGGAGCCTGCTGTGGCCTCACAGGCGACCTCTCCGGCCGTCTTCACGTGGCTAGGCCAGCACCGTGCTCTGGATCCCGCCATGGACAACCACAGACCCAACTCCCTGTGGCCGCGAGAGGCCACTACCCAGCAGGTTTCTGAGCTAGCCTCAGCTACAGACACTGTCCCACCCGGTTCGTTCTCCTGTCTCAGCCTCTCCGGGGAGAGAAGTAGCAGGTTGGGCCACTGAGCCTGGCTGCTTTCATCCCTGAAGTGAAGCAGGAGAGTGACAAGAATTTAGGAAACATAGATGGAGAAAGTGAGCCTTCCATAATCGAGAGGTGAACCCAGCCCTCCAGCTGCTGATTGTCATCTCAAGGCCCTCAAGCCCTGCAGAGCCCCAGGCCCATGGCGGGATCCAGGGGCACAGGCAGGGGTCCCATCCCTGGAGCACGGCCTTGCCTCACCCGGGCACCTGCTGCCCCGTGAGCACGGAACTGGGCGTCAGGTGGAGAATGAGAACTTCAGATCAAAGAGCTTTCCTTTCTGAGTCTGCATAACACAGCTCAGCCCCAGGAGGCCGAGGCCCACCAGGGCAAGGTCTGGCCCCCCGCCCCGTGACTTGGGGATGGAGAGGCCACCCAGCTGCCCCTGCAGCCTGGACAGTGGGGCCGTGGTGGGGTTTTCCTGGGGCTCCCCCAACCTGATCCCAGACCAAGGCCCTGGTGTGACCCTGTTTAGGGCCAGCCCTGCGCCTGCCAGGCTCCCAGATGCGGCACCAGTGCCCAGCAGGGCAAGCTGTGCCCGCCACACCCGCTTGACACGAGTCTCTTGCAGGAGTCTGCTGCGCTTCCTGTCCTACGCCGCCCAGGTGACCGGCCAGGTCCTCATCTACTCTGGCTCCTACCTACTGCGCCTGCTGGGTGACACAGAGGAGCCGCCGTCCCCCAAGTCACAGGCCACGGGCTGGTTCCGGTTTGTGCACAGATAGGGATGCAGTGGCCTCCGGTGTCCTGCCTACTCTCGTGGCTGACGTAGCCTCTGCTCGGGGCGACAGGAGGGGCCCTGGGGCACCGCAGGTTGGCACCAGGGCTGTGTCCTCCCAGCTCAATAAAGCACCCTGAGAACCCTCGTGCACGTGATGCTCCTGTGCCTCCGGGCGCCAGGAGGGAAAACACTCCGAGAAGCTGAACTTGGCCAGGAGCACCTGCCACCGGTGCCGATGCCACCAAAACAGTCCTCCGGAACCCTGCATTTCCTCAGATGTGGTGCAGCGTGTGTGTTTGCTTCTGCGGCACTGGAGATCGAGCCCAAGGTCTTCACACTGAGCTATGTCCTTGGCCTTTTTCTTTTTCTTTTTTTATTTTTGTTAGTGCACATTTGCAGTACATGATGACCACGTTCCTGGCAGAAGTTGGTGCACACGCATCACTCATCTCAGTTCTTTTCTTGTCCCCTCCCCATTCTATCTTGGTCCCCTTCCTGTTTGGAAAAAAATCTCCCTGCTTCCTATCATCTGTCTTTTATTTTATTTTTTATTTATACTCTGGATTTCTCCTACAAGAGAAACCATGTGATATTGAAGCTTCTGTATCTTATTTATTTACTTAACATTATCAAGGTACATCCATTTTCCTACAAATGACTCAAACTCATCCATCTTTATGGCACAGTAGTACTCTACTATGTATAAATATATTTTATTCATTCATCTGTTGATGGATATAGAGGCTACTTCCAAGGTTTAGCTATTATGAATTGTGCTGCCATAAACATGGGTTACTTTTTACTTGAGACAAGATCTCACTAAATTGCTAAATTGTCCAAACTGGGCTTGACCTTGTGATCCTCCTGCCTCAGCCTCCCAGAGTGCTGGGATTACAGGCAAGCACCACCACGCCCAGTTTAAAGGTGGGTTCTTAAAGAGCCCAAAGGGGCCCTACATTTAAGGACCTGTGCTGTGGCGTCCTTGAAACGTGACTTTTGGCCTTTTGCTTAGAAATAAGCTAAACTGTTTCAGTTTGGATTGGATGCTGGGCACCAACGGCACCATCACAGGCACAGGCGGGTACTCTGAGGAGGTGGAGGGCCTGTCTCTCTGTACCCCGCTCTTCTCTCCTCCTCCTCCCCTCCTCTAAGTGGACACGGGCGCTGCTCCTGGAGTACAGGGGAACAGACCTTGGAAGGTGTCCACTCTTTTTTTTTTTTTTTTTTTTTTTTGGTGCTGGGAATCGAACTCAGGGCCTTGTGCTTGCAAGGCAAACACGCTAACCACTGAGCTAAATCCCCAGCCCATGGTGTCCACTATTATAGATACTGAGTCTCCCCAGCCTGACATGGTGGTACATGCATGTAATCCCAGCACTCTGAGAGGCTGAGGCAGGAGGATTGCTCCTCACGCCTCTGCCTCCTGTTCTAACACAGCCACAGCTCTAGCCGCTGCACAGGGTGGTGGGCTCACACTGCCCCGTGCTGTCCCCTTTCCAACCTGTAAGAGGAGCTCGTGGACGCTGCCCACCCACCCTGGCATCCGATGTTGCTGTGCTCAGACGCAGTGACCTGGAGGACCCGGTCTCACCTCCTGCTGGGGCTTAGATACCGCACTCCCCAAGGAGTCCGCCCTCCTGGGAAGCAGCTGCCGCTTCCAAAAAAGAAATTTTCCCTGCAGTGCCTCATGAGGCCCCGGCCAGGCCCGGGTGCCCGAGGGAGGGCGGAGGGGCAGCAGGGCCACCTGGCCAGGGCAGCAGGAGGGCGCCTGGTGCTGGGGCCGCAGTGATCACCGCAGGAGGCGACAGGCAAGGCCTGGCCAGGGAACCCTGGCTGGCTGGCAGACGACACCCCACTGGACCTGCCCACCAAGCGTGACACTTGCTGCTCTGTCCTGATCTCAGTTTCCCTCTGCCCAACCCAGCCCATGGCTCAAGGAGCTGGAGCCGGGGCAGGAACCTCCCCTGCGGGCAGCCCCGCCATAGCCAGGCCTGGAGAGCCCCTTGGTGCTTGTGTCACCGCTGGGCACAGGGCACCCCCGTTCCCCTCAGAAGTGCACAGCGCCCCCCCCTTGACCAGACACTGAAGCAGCGGCCCGTGGCCCCTGTGGGTGGCCCTGCTGCCCTTCCGCCCGCTCTCAGGGTCCACAGGGTCTCAGAGGAGGCCTCCAGGAGCTGGCCCTCATGGCCTGGGCCGGACTCCAATTCACAAGGCCCCACTGGACACCATCCCTGCCTGTGCCCCCTTCCTCATCCATGGGCTCAAGACCCTTGCAGGCGCAGGTTTAGGGAGTGTGGACCTCATACCCTGGTCCGCTGGCCCTCTGCTGCCCGCCCCCAGGCTTCTGCTCCCAGCGTGCGGCAATAGCCTGCTGTCTCCTCCCTATTTATACACACACTCATCGGTTCTGCTTCTCTGAGGAGCCTCGCCTGGCCCCCCGCCCGCTCTCTGCCAGGCGGTGGGGGACTCCCAGCACGCTGGCCGTGCCAGACTCTGGGATCCGGGAGCTCTGTCATTTTCTTCCTACAGCTGTGGAGCCGGGGTCCTCCGGGAGGCCCGCACCCGGGGACCCCGTGACTACACACTCCCCATGCTGGCTGTCCCGGCACGGTGGGAGTGACCGTGAGGCACGAGGGTAGGGATTCCCTTCGTCCCACAGACCAGAGAGCCCAGAGAGAGCCAAACAAAGCCACAGGTGCTGCCCCTTGCTTCCCACCCTCTCCTCAAAGTCCAGGGGCCACGCCGTGGAGTCAGCACCAGCAGGGACAGTGCAGCACAAAGGGGGCTCGTTCCACTCGTGCACATTTTGCTCATTTTATCATTTTTAAGTCAAACCCTGTGCCCCTAAAGCTTCCCCATCAACATCCCGGCAGCATCTTCAGGGTCTGACCACAGCATCCCCAAGCACCCCCACACTTGGTCTCTCACGACCACACAGGCCGAGGCCCCATGTCTTCCCGCAACGCCAAGCCAGAGGGGCCGCCCTGCACAGCGGCCCATATGCAAGGCGAGCGCCCCGCTGAGCGCTGCTCCAGGGAGGGGCCCAGGAGGTGGGCAGAGTGGTCTCCTCGCTGCAGGCTCCGCCTCCCTGCAGGACCTGAGGGGACCTCTGGAGGGCGCCATGCAAATGACCAAATGCAAACCAACCCTGGCTAGCACGGCCAGTGGCTTGGAGGAAAACGATGGCTCTTGAGGCCTCATGCTAAGGGAAATGAGACATGGAGGTTAAGGATCGCATGAATTTTCTTACGTGAGAAACCCCCAATGCTAATAAAGAATAACATAAGAGAGAGCTGGTAGATACCAGGGACCAGAGGCTGGGGAGCTGGGGAGGAGGAGGAGGAAGGAAATGCGTGTGTGCACCAGTTCCCAAATCGATGTTATTCCATGTGTCACACACATATACTAATTAGTGAAATTGCAGAACTCTAGGACCACCGTAGATCGTCCCTCCAGAAGCTCTTCATTCTCTGAAGACCAGGGAGCCCACATCCAAGCTGGGTCCAGCTGCACGATGGAGGCGCCTCCACAAACTCGCACACATGCTCAGTGAAAAAGCGGAAACGATAATGAAGTCTTCAATTACTTCAAGTTATTAAAGCCTGA
>PVJO010004046.1:0-114517 GCA_004026905.1 Hystrix cristata
GCTTTAGAATTTTGCCGGGGATTTTCTTTCTGCCTGCCTTCTGGGAGAAGATAGCCTTTAGTGCTGCCTTCTGGCTATCTCTGCTCCTTGGTCAGGAATCACTTTCTCCAACTCCTTAGAGGCAAATGGGGCAGTCAGCTTCTCTCACTGCTGATTTCTACTTCAAGGAACTGTGGAAACATTCTATTTTCAAAAGCGTCATTGCTAAGAGTCCCTTCTGGGATCTTTACAGATCATGGCATTCTTAGAAATGTTAAAACCTATTCAACATGAAAGTTCTGGAAAAGCTTACCTGGAGATTCTTGAAACAAGAGTCCTGTTAAAAGAGGCAGCGTATCCTGGTCTTTTGGGATAATTACGAATTACCACCATTCTAGGTGGCCATCTCTTTTATGGAATGAAAATGATTGTTTCTCAGTTTTGAAGAAGAAAAAGACCTTCATAAACCTACTCACAGTTCAGGAAAAAATACAAAAAACATGACATCGCTATGAATTTTAAACAATTTTTCCAGAGAAACACAAACACGTGAAAGAACAAATTAGGCTCTATCCAAAGTTGACTTTGTGTATATTATGTTGCTTCCCATGGATAATATACACCACTTCTGAAATTCCCAGAAAACATGAAAAATGTGCTCTTTTCAGTATATTTTTGACATAACTTCTGCTTACGAGGATGCATTAATAAAATCACCTGCAATTACTGAATAGAAGAAATATATGTCTTCAAAGTAGGTTTGTTTAAAGATCTGTAGATTGGGATTTGGATGGTTTTATGTTTCACAAAGGAGACATCGCCAAAACCTCTTACATAGCAATATTTTAAATTACGGTGATTATAAAATAATAAAAATAATAAACGTAACTCCCCACTAAGCACATCAATAAAATAGCTCATGCTTTAGTTTATTAACATATTTCATTCCAATTTCTTCCATTTTGGGCTTTGCTTAAAGCAAACTTTAGAAAATATTCTCTCATCTAACTAAATATACTGGTATAGTTTTAGGATGCCAAGTTTTAAAAGTCTAGGGCTGACCCTCTGTAAGAAGGACTGTATAATATCAAAATGTTTCCTTGGCTATTTCATTGTTTTTTTATGCACCATTGACAAAAATCAAATTTTGCTTCAGAAATGATTTCAAATAGATCCATTTCTGTTCTCCTGACATTTAAAACTTGCTTATGTAAAATTATTTCATCTTTTTTTATTGAAAGGTACTGGGCATTTCAGAAGTCATGATATCTCCCCTGGTGTGGAATGATTGTTGGATCAAGTTAAAAAACACGGAAGACACTAACAAAGGGTGGTGGAATAACTGGAGCAGGATTCTCTGTGGTACCATCTCAGATAACACCAGCAAATGCAGAGAATATGCCTAGAAAAGGGACTGTGTGTTTCTTGCCTAAACAGGCAGAATCAGGAAAAAAAAAGCCTAGATGATCTTTTCTAACAATCTATCCACACGTTAAAATATGTATTAGTAGTTGTTTATCAGCAGATTAAAAAAAAATTCTTCCAAGGTAAGTTGCTCATTATATCAAGTGAATAGATAAGAAAGCCAATGTCTTTTATTTTACATCAGGATTAAAACCTAGCATGAGTCTTATTGATAAAGTTTGTGTGGGCTGGTAATTTTCACAACCTACTTACATGAGAATAGTATGTATTCCAGATACTGAAATAATATGTATTACAGAGAAGTGAAGACAAAGAAATGGCTCTGATGGGAAGAAATACAGGCAGAGGTTTCCTTCATTTAAAGAAGTACAGGGAACAGTCCACAAGTAAGAGTCCCTCATGAGAATGATTGCTTGTATCAGTGAGTCTTATGAAGTGTAGCAAATAGATTCTTACAACTTGAAGAAAATATGACCATTTATTATATATTTCTAATACTAAGCATTACAAACTAAGAAGTTTCCTTTCTATTATCTCAAGCCTAAACTCCCATATCTGCTGTGCTTATTGAGAGGTCTGTGTTACATTTCAACACATTAAAATTATTACTGAGGCCTGATCCTCAGGGGTAAATTTTTAGTGCACGGCAGTGGGATTTGGCTGTGTAACTCCTATCAATATCAGTAACAGTCAATTACTAGACCCTGGAATATACCTGAAAAATTTTTCTAAATCCTAAATACATGAAAATTGTTTCTTTTAGTCAAACTAAACATTAGACAACCAGACATAATATAAATCCCCATGGAACCAGGGAGAAAATAATCTGGATGTTGAAAACACAAAGAATCGCAATTCCAAAGAAAAGGTTATTTGAATTTATAGAACAAATTTATGTTTCTTTTGCATCTTTTCAAATGCAGAAAGTGTTGCGAAAGCCATTTTACAGTGACTCATCGGCCTTCACACGGCACGCGTAAAGCGATCAGTTCATTTTCATATGTGCGCCTTGGAAATGTGTATGACTCTGCTGCTTCTTATTAGCAGGCTTTTCCCAGATCTGCAATAATCTGAGGCGGGTATGAAGGGTCAGGACTCAATTTGATATGTCAGACTTCATGGAATTTAGTTTACTTTGGTTCTCATTCTGCTTCATCTGATTCTTCTCATTTCTGGTAAAATTGGTAGCCAATACAAATTAATTTCTCCATATTATTTCACCCTGAAAATCCAACCTTGAGAAAACATTTCCTAGAAAGAGGTGGACTTTAGACAATATGACGCTTGTCATGAGCTTGTGATAAAGACTCTCAGGATTAGCCCACAACCAGTTCAGCAGGTTCTACTCTCTCTCTCCCCACAAAAATTCACATCTCCCACTGCCAGCTCTATAGAGACCACATTAACACTTTGAACACTATTTTTCTAACTGGGCATCCATCCCCTCTAGTTACTCAGTACAGGGCTCTTCGCCAGAGTATGACTTTGGGCAAATCAGTTATTCTCTCTGGGCTTCACTGTCTCCTTCTGTAAAATAAAGATAATAACAGTAGTTAGCTCATAGGATGAGAATTAAAGGGCTAGAATTCAAGGAATTAAGAATTGTAAAACATTGGAAACAATGCTTAGTGCATGGTAAGCACTGGTGAATGCTAACCATCATAATCCCTTGGATCTTTGTAGATCATCTTATATTTTCACTGAGACACTTTCGGTCTCTCAACATCCCCATGCCCTCCCCATAAGGCGTATCTTATTTCTGTCTGCTCAGTTGTTAGGCCCTTCATTTGCTGCTCAGGAAAATGGAAAAGAGAAGAATGAGAAGGGAGTAAGAAAGATCAGGCTGGCATGGATTAGAGGGACACAGAACAATGCAAAGGAGAACAGAATTTGTTCGAAAGATAGGAAGAAGGGGTGAGAGGAGACAGATCAGAAGTTAGTCCCTGGGCTGGTGATTTATGCAGAGAATGTGTGTGAGGGGTGAGGAGGGCGGAGGGATGGATGGGGAAGAAGAGAAGGAGAGAGGACAAGGAGATACCAAAACAAGGAGAACCCTTAACCGTCCCTGAGGTACAGGCAGTGCTGTTCACTCTGGCATCATTCATTGACTGGAGTAAAGATTTCAGTGCCTTTCCCCCTTTCCTTCCTCCACCTTCTTCCCTTCCCTCCTCCCTCCCTCCCTCCCTCTCTTCCTTCCTCCCTCCACTCCTTCTCTCCTTCTCTCCTTCCTTCCTTCCTTGCTTCCTTCCTTCCTTGTCTTCTACTTTTACTTTAACATGAGGTTTATTTTATTTGTTTGGGAAGTGAGTAATAATGGCAGTGGCATCTTTTCTCTTGAGAGGAGCACTTCTTAGCTTTGGACACTGCGGCACACTGCCCGCCGTGTCTCCTGGTGCCCTGCACACGCGTGTGCTACAGACCCCTCAGGCAGTATCAACGCCAGGCCGAACATGCTATTCCTGGTCTTGTGTTTTGATGAACATGTTTTGGAAACATTGTTACTGCACTTCAGCAATCCAAGAATACATATCGGTTTACAGAGAATTTGAGTATTTGTAGTATTTCCAATGTTCTCATACTTGTGGTCTTGCCTGACTCCTCCCACCCACAAGCACACAATAACTACCCATTTGCAGGCCAGGAATGTCATTCATAGTTTATAGAAGGCTAAATACAAGGCTCAGGGATGTGCTGGTTCTAGAACTAGTGAAATGGCATGGCTCCTCATAGATCCATTCTAGTCCATGGCAGTATCTTCTGAAGGCTTTCATGAGCCTAGCAGTCTCACGTGATCTCTGTTCTCCAGGCTTCTGGAATTTTCTCTTCACTTTTGTCAGCATTTCTTAGCTTTCCTTTATTTAGCTACTGCTTGTTTTAGGTTTCTTTATCTTCTGTAGCTCAATCGTAAAAGCTCCTTTTGGCTAGGGCTGTGTTCTTCAGGATGCACAGAGCCTGTATTTGAGGCTATCAATCTCCAACAAGTTTCATCACCCTGGTGTAGGAGCCCAGTGCTTGAGTGCTTCTTTTTACTCCTCAGTTCTGGGAAGCACTACCTTGGGCTGTTCCACTGACGTGGGGATTAGAACCCACGAGCTCTGTGTGCCCGCTCTGTGGGTCAGCCCTCTGAGCCCTCCCACATTCGGGCTTAGTAATTAACACTTAGAAAACCACTGAGGTTAATCCCCATTGTGCCTGTGCAAATTTGGGCTCATTTAATTGTCAGAGACTCTCAGAGAACATTTCTATGTAATTCAGTGCACTGAAAAATAAGCTAATGCCATTATCCATATTCTCTTAGAATGAGAGGCACCAATAGTATATAGACAGAGCAAAAATCTATGAGTCCCATGTATGGTAAAGTGACATTCAGATGCATCTGCTTCCCCTAATCAAGTCACCTGCTGGAAGCCTATCGAGTAAATGTTAATGAATCTGGGTGTACCTTAGCTGCAAATGGGTCGGCTCTTCCTGATGTAGCATTAGGGCAACCTGGATTCACTTGGATTATTCTGCTGATTTAAATTAAATTGAATACCAAAGCCAACAAAATGTATTAAGAGAGGAATTAGTTGTGCTACAGAAAGAGTTAAAAGGTGTTTTCAGAACTCAAACAAGAGGAGGAAGACTAAGAACATTTCTTTGTGTCCTTGTGGTTTAGAGCTTGAGACACATATTGGAGAGATGCACGTGATGATTCGGTGGTGTGAGGGAATCTGCCATGTGACCTGCATTAATGGTTAAAGAGTGCTCCATAGTTTAATCTTTAAAACATCATGCTAAAAGCATGCCTTCAAAATGCCTGCCAAATTTGGTTTTAAAATTCAGCTGGTTTTTAGCTATAAGTGAGGAAAAAACACTAAAGATGTTGTTGTTGTTGCTTTGCTATTTAAAAAAAGTTGAAACTTAGATTTCTCTATTTGATCAATTATTTAAAAAATAGTATGCAATTGCCTGTCAAATCAAATTGGAACTTGTAAGTGGAGGTTTAAAACTTCTCCCTTGTGTCTACCTCTCTCAGCCTTCTACAGTGTCTGAAATTGTATGCTGTGCTTAACTCTGATATATTTAATTAATTCCTGTCCGTGTCCATTAGCATTTATAGCACATCACTCTGTGGCTCTTCATATGTGCCATCTCCTCATCATGAAAGTGTAAATATTCGAGTGTAAAATTCACGGCCTCTGCTTTGGATACAACTTCTCACACTGATTTTTGAGATTTTCTTTCCAATGATTGTAGCTCATAACACTCGCTGGCTTATTAATCTTATTTAGAAGATACATTTGGTTGGTCAGTAACAAATACTCCTAGAAAACTTAATTTTGGCTATTATTGTCCTCCTAAGGAAATTTCTGTGTGAAAAGTGATCTGAGCATGTTGTGGTTACGAATACTGTTTTTCAGATTATTTGCACAATTGTGAATGAGATGAGTTGTTTTCCCTGAGTCCAGGAAGGGTTCTTTTCTCACTGTTTACTGCCGTCATATTCTCCGAGGGCTTTCCTCGCACTCCAATCTTTTGCCAAACGGTAAACAATACGTGATGCCTACTCGTAAGAACCTCAGGGTAGAGTGGGAATTGCACAAATAGACAGTGATATTTCACCAACTGCTGGGCAAGAATATGGTTTGTTGCTATAAATCAGAAGAGTTCTATGGCAAACCATGTGAAGTGGTGACTTTGTTTTAGTTACTATGATGGACAACTATTCTGAGTGTTATATTAGGTTACCAACACAGAACACATCATGAGGTGGCTGATACCAAGAGGATATGTTTTATGGCTGGAATAATGGTTTTCTAGTTTTTACTTCCAATGGGATTCTTGCTATGAGTGAATTATTTTCATGTGGAAAATATGCAAAACAAATCATATTGGAACCACTTAGATTAAAAATATTTATCAATGTTATTAACAGAAATATTATATACGCATATAGTATATAATACACACATTTACTATATATAGTCCATACATTGTGCATACCGTACACACAGTTTTTAGTAGGCACATTAAAAAGCAAAAAGTAAAAATTAACAAGTGAAAATAATTTTAATAACATGTTCTGGTTTGGATCTAAAATATTCCTCTATGGCCAGTTTATTGGGAAGTTACTGGATCATGAAGATATCAACCTCATCAGTGGACTAATCCTTTCTGATGAGCTACTTGGTGGTGGGGCCCACCTGAAGTGACTAGGTTAAGGGCATGATCTCGAGAACTTTGTCCGCTTCCCAGCCCCCTTTTCTATGGCTCTTTTCCCGCTCTCTGTCCCTGTCCACCATGAAGTGAGCTGCTTTGCTTGGCCGCATGCTCCCCACCCTGATGTTCTGCCTCACCACAGGTGGAAAGCACTGGAGCCAGGCAGCATGGATGAAACCTTGGAAATCATGAACCAAAATATATCTTTCCTCCTTTAAGTCAATTATCTCATATATATATTAATCCTTGGAAAATTCTCTGGTTCCTTTCTTTTTTTATTGAACCAAGATCTAGTGATACATTTTAGATACCTATAACAATCACATTCCTCATAGTTAATTTGTACTATAGATGATATATCTTGCTGTTGTCCCTTCCCCAATGCTCCCTTCAACTCCTCTTCCCCTCCTTATTTACTACAGCTTTATTTGCATTTTTCCATTTTTTCTCTTCTTTTCCATTTCCCTTCCTTCCTTTCCCCCTCCTCCCTCTCTAGTTCTCCTTCCCATTTGAATAGTTTCTTTCTTTTTCACAATATCTATTACACATTTTTGTCCTTATTTGCACTTATGGTTTGTCATACCAGAGAAGCAATGTGATATTTACTCATGTGTGTCTGATTTATTTCACTTAAGAGAATGTTCTCAAGGTACTCTGCTTACCTAGAAATGTTTCAGGTTTATCCTTTTTATGTCAGAGTAGTACTTCATTGTATCAAAAAAACCACATCTTCTTTATCCATTCATCAGTTGCTGGGGCATTTGTGTTGTTTCCAAGATTTGGTTATTATACTCTGTGTTGCTATAAACAGGTGGAAGATAGAATAGGAAGAACTCTTGAAGACATAGATGTGGGCAAAGACTTTATTAACAAAACTCAGACTGCACAGGAACTACTACAAAGAATCAACAACTAGGATCACATCCTGTTAAAAAGCTTTGGCACAGCAAAAGGAATCACCAACAGAGTGGGGAGACAAACCACAGAGTGGGAAAAAATTGTGCCAGCTGTTCCTCAGACAAAGGAACAACATCTAGACAAACATCTAGAATATGTAAAGAACTCAGAAAAATCGGACTCCCTAAATTTAAAGACCCAATCCAAAATGCACATCTGAAATGAAGAGACACTTCTCAGATGAAGTACAAACAGCAAATAAGTATATGAAAAAGTGTTCAACATCCCTGGTCATTCAAGAGATGCAAATTAAAACAAATACTAAAATTCCATCTCACTCCAGAAAGAATAGCTATTATCAAGAAATCAACGAATAACAAATGCTGGAGGGGCTGCGGAGAAAAAGGAACCCTGCTCCACTATTGATGGGAGTGTAGACTGGTGCAACCATTGTGGAAATCCATGTGGAGATTCCTCAAATAACTACAAGTAGAGGTTCCATTTGACCCAGCTATTCCTCTTCTTGGGATCTGCCCCGAAGAATTAAAAGCATCGCACCATGGCGATATATGCACATCTCATGTATCTTTGTCACAGTGATGGAAAGCTGACTAACACAACAATGCATCTTAACTCTACTCAAAATGTTATTATTTTAACATGTAATCAAAACAAAAATGGATAATACTTGTATATACTTTTTCGTATTAAGTCTTCGAATCTGGTTTTAACTCGACAGCACATCTGAATTCAGACTGGTCACATTTCAGCTGTTCAGTGGCTACATAATGGCTACCGTATGGGACTGTGGCAGTTCCGATAGACTGCCAGTGAGGGGGTTCAGATGGGTTGGAGTGGCACTCCTGACTCATCCCTCTGTGACCATAGGCAAGTTAATTCAACTTTCCTAATATGTAAAACAGGGATGAAAATTGGTTCTTCCTCATTAATTTGTTATGAGCGTTAAATGAACTCAAAATACCTGATAAATGGTAAATATCCTGCATTAGAGGATGCAAAGGGGATTATATTACTGAGGAAATTACCTGGGCCTATCAGGGCATTTTGATGAAATGCATGATATCAATGTTGTATTTCTATGTTCACATTTCGTTACCCCAGCTATCTATTCATGCCATTCTCAGTGCTTAATTGATACTGCTGCGTTGAGATCATTCTTTGTATGGGGCATGATCTTCCCTTCTTTGGGGAGTAGACTTTTCCCACTTCAGGTGTTCAACTAAGATGCTTACTCATGCTTGGATTTTAAAGCAGCCAATGGCTGAAAGTAAGAAGTGAGCCTGGTTTAAGATAGTTTGAGAGTCTGTGCTTTTTCTTTGGGACAAATACTGTAGGTAAAAAACAGTGATTTTCCATAATGCTCATTGGCTGAAAATATGTAAAAATTGGAACTGTTTAGGCTCAGAATAGTATTTGCTAGATCCAGAGGAAAACAAAACCCATTTAGTCAGCACACACCATGACTACAAAATGTGAAATGACAGTATTTATCTCGTTCAGAATTCATGGACACCATGACATTGTTGTGGAAAACCTGTAAGTTACAACATTCGCATGGCTGCCAACCCCTTATGAGAAGTGCCAGGCATCAATAACAGTCTACATTGTTCAAAGGAAGCAGTAAGGACAAGCATCAATGATCCTGCAACCAACACTGTAATTGCTAACCAAGGAGACGATATTAATTCATGACCACAGCATCCTTTGAAGCTAGCCAGAGACAAAAAACAAAGCAAAAACAAAAACAACAAAACAAAAACGACAACAGTAGGAATTCAATCAGACCATCCATGCTGGCTAAGGACCATAGAGAGATATCAGAGTCCAACCCAACCCCCAAATTGCCAGTCAGACCCTACAGAGAAGGGAGATTGCAGAGTACACTGTTCAAAGGTGAAGATTTCTCTCTGCCACAGAATTTCATGGCTTCTTTTGTCTGGGAGTGGTGTGCATAAAAAGGGTGACATCCTTTCTCCAGTAAGAAACAATTAAAAGGTCCAGCTAGAGACTTGAGAAGCCTGAGAGTTTACTTTCTCCAATTCCCTAAATTGCTTATGAAAAGATTAAGCCCTAAAGAAGTTAACTGATTGCTAAAAGTCGGACTGCTGATTCTTAAGGATGCTTAGGACTGAAGACAGATCTACTTTCCTGGCCTCTTGTCCATTAGTCTTTCTAGGCTTCCTTGCTATTCTCCTTCTCCTTGGATTTTTCTAGGGCAAAAATCATTTCCTCCTTTTTCTTATTTTAGCTGTCAACCCAAGAATGGGAAAAGAACTCAAGACAATAGTGTCAAAAGAATCTTTCTCTAGAGAAATCCCCACACTGAGAAATCTATTCAACCATTCTCCCAGAGCTTGCTTTTACAGTGGGTGGCCTTGTAATTCAGTAAAGCTAGTCTTGTTGATGACTTCATTGCACACATTTTTTAAACTTTCTACACTATATCCAAGATCCAGAGTCTGAGTTATTCTGTGATCACACACTAAACTCTGCTCAAGCCCTGTGAAAGATCCTATAAATTCCTAAAATACAGTAGAAAATTACCTTGGAGTTGGGAAAGTTTAAGTCACTTAAAATACTTGTATAGATTTCAAAATTTTTCAAACATAGAATTTTTCTTTTTCATATGTTCACCAAATCTAAGTAGTACCCTGTTTATGGAGTGATTAAGTTCTTAGAATTCTAAGGTACTGTTAAAAATCAATTTGTTTCTATGCAATAGTTTATTCTCACAAATGTGAAGTTTTTTAGGCTGTGGTGGAATTGTGCTAAAAGCTCTGGACTTTGAGTTACAAGAACTGATATTTTAAGGCTCTAATGGGCCCTTATTAGCAACCACTATGGCCTAAAATGTCCATGATTAGCATTAAGTGAAATAACATATGTGGCAGCATCATGCAAACTACAGAATATTGTAAAATGTAAGGGCTTATTACTCTGCTCAAAATCTAATAGGCATTTACATTTATGTATTGAAATCATTTGTGTTTATACAATGTATTTTCTACATGAAAGGTAGAGATTCTGTCCAGATTGGAAATGTTTATTGATAAGCTTTTCTATCTAATTTTTGTTATCCATTTATTTTAACAAGACACCTTACCTTATAGCTGACTTGAAATTTGCCTCAAATATTCAACTGACAGGGACTCCAGCTACCAGGTCCACTGTTTATGGTGCAAAAATCAAACTAAGCGTTTATCAAAATTTCTGCAGAAGATTCCAGCTAATGAAAGCACCATTTGTGGTGTGCTAAAACATGCGCGCACATAGGTATTGCCCCATTTATCAGACATGAGAGCTAATTACCTCATACACCACTATATCTCTTCCACTCTCTGCATTTCAATTCCCAATATTAACACATAGGTGGTCAAGCTGACCATCGAATAGCCTGCATGAGTATGAATGCATTAAATAATTTAATGTTGGAAGAGTTTATTAAACTGCCATATTCTAATCAGCATGCGTACCTGCCTTCATTAATTTTGCACTGGTCCGTGGTGTGTCCCCACAGCCAACGCAGAGAGCACTAATGTTAATAGGAGCTCTTAACAAACAGGACCAGTTAATCAAGGAAAATTTACTATTAACCACATGACCGTGCATACCGCAATCTAATTACAATCAGACTTAACTCTCACCCTGCCACACCCATTTAGACATCTTTCTTATTATTTGTCAATGAAACTGCAGAAAAAAGGGATCATTACTTCATTACAGTGAAAGGTATTTGCATCTGAACATGTCTGTGATCACGAGAAGGCTCTTTGGTACAGTCTCTTGCTTAAATTTTGTTAGTTTTAAAGATCACTGTGAAGA
Organism: Hystrix cristata; assembly: GCA_004026905.1. NCBI lineage: Eukaryota > Metazoa > Chordata > Mammalia > Rodentia > Hystricidae > Hystrix > Hystrix cristata. The sequence continues at coordinate 11,347 of PVJO010004046.1, forward strand.
CAACCCTGATTCTGTCTCCTAAATATTGATTTTAATTTTCTGATAGTAATTGATTACAAAGAGAATTTCTCCAAATGAACATCAGTAAACTGGTTCTGGTGAAATTTAGTATTTGGCAAGTTACAGTCATTGCTAGGTAAATGATGTGGATATAATCTCGATCATCTCGTTTTACTGTTTAACAGAATGATCTAAGACATTAGTGTTAAATCTGATAAGACAGATGGAAGCCTCATCGTTTAACTCTATTTGGTTGCTTCAGTACAAATGTCCTAGAGATAAAGCTGCAGTGACTGGCTGATCTGCATGTTTAGAAGAAGCAAATATAAGTCAAAAGAAAATGTGACCGATTTTTGGTTTGTTTGTTTTGCTTCTTTAGATTGTCCCCATGTCTAGTCTATTCTTTTAGGTTACATCAGTTTGTGCATTGTTATGATGGGTTTAATGATTATGCCATTTGCAGTGAAGGGATCGTGATTTTCCAATGAGAGTAAGGGGGATAACTTTTAGAATTTGAAATGCCAATTGTGGTAATTAGGAATTTTCAGCAAAAGGAGTTTCAACATTTTTTTAGGGTCAATGTTTTGATTTATGATCCCCTTGCTCCCTGGTATATTGGCCCAGGTAAAGGAGCAAAGAAGTATCTCAGAAATTTGCTAAGAATTTCTGTTTGATAACTAAAGGACTTTAAATATACTTTCTTGGACAACTTTTATCCCATTTTAGACATTTTTCCTGTTGGGAAAAGACTATCTCTCTAAGGCATGATTTATTTTACTATAAATTAAATTATTTTGTTTGAATGACACAGACAATTCCATATGTGTCTAATAAACTAAAGTATGTGTTTGTGTAGAGTGGGTTTGGGTAGAGAATTTTTCTCTACCCAAATTTCATTCTGTATCTTGAACTATATTATATTTTTTCTGTGACTCATGGGTTTATAAGTGAATTTTATGATTTACTTGTTGGAAAGCAGAATAGTAGCTAATTTTACTGCTATATTATGTAGTATTCTGACCTGTTGGAAAATCAACGCTATCAAATGCAGAGTTAATTGGATAGCATTCTATTTACATATGAATGGTCTGCAGGAACCTCTAAATAGAATGTAGTCTTGGAAGAACATTTAAAATACGACGTAATATACAAAAAATTCATTGCACACAATTTACTGTGAACCTCTGTATTCTTTGAGGTGATGGTGAATTTTTCATTTCTCTAACTCACTCTCAGGAGCAAGCAGACCAGGGTTGAAGCTAGCAGATGTGGCTGTCTGAGCTGAGACCACTGAAGGGAACTATGGCAGGGAACTACTGAGGTTTCTAACTTAAGAAAGGGAAATTGAAGAAGAGTACTTGTCTTCCCCTATACAGATCCTAAAAAATTACAGAGTGATATCAGAGTAAAAGGGAGAAAATTTGTTATGAATTTAATAAAGAAAAAAGTCATATCTGATGTAAGTGGAATAATGTTTTCCAAAATGGCTGACAAGGTGCAGAAATAAATCCTCTGGGAAATTGGCGTTTCATATGTAGGATGCCTTTGCTTTGCTTTGCTCATGCTTTGCTCAAGGTTGTAACCTCGATGCTTTGCCCAAGTCTGGTCTGTGCAGATTTTTATCTAAGCGAGCTCTCAGGTGAGGGAGAAAAGCACTGTGTACAACTGGGAGATTTGGATTGTGTTTCTAGTTCTTCGTACGTAACTGATGTGTAAAGAGGGAGGAGTAGACAAACTCATCTCCATGGATTTCTGAATACTTTATATGAAGTAGTAGGACCTAAGAGACAACACGGAATGTAAGATTTTCTGCAAAAGTGCAAGAAGCCCAGATGAGCCGTCGGGGAGTGTTAGATGATGGCTTCTTCTTCTTTTTTTTCTTTATTTTCTAAATTCTTAAAGTTTCATATTCAAAATTAGAGGGGAGGGATCCCATCTGGATCTTTTGCATTTCTTCCATTCCTTGCAAAATGTACAAACTCTGCTTGTCACACTGAGAGATGATAATGCAATAGTACTCTGTATGACTCATAAATATAATTTAGTCTGGAAATGTCATATGATAATCCCACATAAAACCCTCTTCATCAAAGGCCTGAGCTGTCAGAGCGTGATGGTGCTTTGATTATTTTACACATTATTTACACAAGGAAGGGCCCAAAGGCATATTCTATACATGATTTAAGAAAGAAAAAGGGCCTTTAAAATCGAGAGTTTATCCTTTTCACAAATATGGTTAATTCTGAAAATGTGTGGATATATTAAATTGGATAGGCAATGGTAAACACACTCACGAATTATATACATATGTGCATATAGACATATAAATACATGTACATATACATACATAATCACTGAACGTGAGAAAAAGTTCTGATGCTTTGTAAGTGTAGGAAATACGAACGAAATAAATAGCACCCGCCTGAGTGGTAGTGTTGGAGTCACAGAAACTGTTCTGCAGCTAAGATTGGCAACTAAAAGTTGATGTGACATTTGCTTTAATAACCCCGGAGGATTAGGGCAAGGAGCCAAGAAAGAAGAAGGAACAGAGTAGAGAGACTCTTTGGTGAGCTTGAGGTAAGGTTTACAGTCTCACCTGCCATCGAGGGAGGAAAAGTCTGACAGCACCCGCCGGTGAAGAAACATGCAGATTGTCCGTGCAGGCACAAACATGCACACACAGTCCCTCAAGAAAGTCCGTAGCTGGCATCCTCCTGGGGCAAGATGAGTCCAGGAGAGTGAGGAAGACAATGGAGTTGATCTCCTATCTCCTGCATTTGTGTGTGTTTAATACGTTAGTCCAACATGCCATTAGTAATTCTTTTGAGGAGTAGATAGGAAAAAGGACAGTGTGTGGAAAGAAATGAAAATATCTTGAATCCCAGAAATGAAAACTGAAAAAAAAAAAAACTACTTTCCATTGCCTTTAGTTATTTTCTTTGCATCTTCTTTGTCTTCTTAGTGACTTCATTGTAGCATGAGCTTTCTCTCAGGATTAGATAAAGACTTTCAGGTGGCACCCAGAATCACCCTTGTCCGTGAGTCATACTATTCTGGGGTAATACAACATCCTGTACCTTGTATCTAGTCATACAGTCATCCAGTTGTTCAGGATATTTCTGGGCCCCCATAGAAGATGAACTGAGATATACTTGACAAGGAGAAACTTTCAGAAGTTGTACTACAAATCTGCTTCGAAGATCCAACAAACAATATTTTTCATCCTACTCAGACCATTACCATTGAGAGGAACAAGGCTGAATCAAATATTCATACAAGACACAGAATAAGATTAACATTTTACTCAAACAAAATTGGCTCCAAAATACTGAAAAGAAAATTGCAAAATGGATTTTAGTAAATGAGCTACAAAATACTTTCATGATGTGATATTATGCCAACTTAATTAATTGTTAAGTTTAGTATCCATTAAAACTTCACAACATTTGAAAATAATTTGTAGGTTGGTATTTTCTCAGTTTGTTGGATTTTCAACCATGCATGATGATTCCTGAGAGTGCATAACAAATTCTGAATGAAGTGAATCACTTGTAGGCAAAAAATTTCAGAAGCAAATTTACAAATACCATTTCAAAAAGCAAATGCCAATATTAGGTTTAATGTGAGTCATGGGTATACTTCTAAAAATGTTATGTTGTGGGGTTGGCCCACCAAGTGTAAGAGGCCAGTGGGGATTTGCAAAAAAAGAAAGAAGAAAAGAAAAGAAATTTCTGAGTAAAAAGTCAACTGTTTGAAAGTGGCTTTATTGAAGGGACTGATGTTTTAAGAGACTATTTCTGGAAGAATTCTCTCAAGGTGACAAAGCAGCATTCTTTATTCTCAAGCACTCTCAACTGAGGGCACCAAGCCGGTCTTGAATATCTGCAGTGATGGTGGGTGATTATCTGAAGGCCTTGCGGCAGGACAGCTCTCCCTGCTGGCTTGAAACAGCTCTTGGACACCGGGCACTACCTGGAACACAGTTGTTAACGCTAATGATACACCAGACACTGGCTCGCTTTGGCTTTCGAGGCTCTTCACATGAGCTTTTGTAAGCTTGCTCCACTTTCACAGAAAGCCGTTCAGCTGAATTTTTCTCTTACATTGTCTTGTGGCTTGACAGAAACTAAACACTGCTTTTTCTTTTCCCTGGAGCACATCAGCCACATTAAGAAGGTATTTGCCAGTCAACATCAGACTGTTTCCTGGAGGAAGGAACTCTTCACATGGCAGGAGGGTTTTTTCTTTCTTTCTTTCTTTCTTTTCTTTTGGGTTCCATCCTTACCCTAATAATCTGGGACAAAGAGTTGGGTAATGTTTATTTACCTCAGACTAATGAAAGAAAAGAATGCAGTGCTTCCAAGCCACAGAAATAGTATGCACTTTCATCCCGAGACAGAAAGCTAAGGCAGGCTCGTAAGTTTTTTTAGCACGTACTTTGAGCAATCACGAAGTTGGCTACTGTTAAACTGGATTCTTCTGAACTGTGCTATGTGCTGCTGTGGAACTCCATTCTTGAGTTGTACCAAGTGGATAATCATGATTCACAGCCATGCTGAAGAACTCTCCCCTCCCTTCCCAGGCCCCCATTCTTTTTCTTTCCAATCTTGCCTCCTATTTGGACTTGCTTTTGGGCAAACTTCTAATAGAAATCTTTGTCTCTCTCTCTCTCTCCCTTTCTCTCTCTTAGGGTCTACTTTCTTCTAGAAAAGACTCATTCTTATAAAAATCATGATAGTTTGACAAGCTGAGGGCAATTACCTGATCAATATCAGTCAGAATGAGAAGCCCATGATGGATGCCTCTTTGGATTGAAAGAAAAGCAGCAGAGACATATTAAATTAAGCCAGTCTAGTTTGGCCCATCACTAGAAGATACTGAAGCAAGGTAATTTGACCTTTACAGGAGACCGTCTACATCATCCTGGTATAAAGAAAGATCTTAGACAGGGTAATGAGAGAATTGCAATAATTGCTGGTTTTGCAACAAATGATTTTTCTCAAGTCTTTTTGGATCTCAAACTACAAATTAAGAAAAATTAGTGAGCCTGTTTCCTCCGTTCCTTTAGAGTAGGTGGGGATATTCCATAAGACAAGGGGGAATAAGACAAAATTGGAAGTATGGCCGATCTTCAGACACAATAGATCTTAGCTCACTCTTGTTAACTTGGCAGACTAATAAACACTTTAACTATACTTGCAGTTTGATACTTCTTCTAAAGCCAAATAGTAAATTTCTTTAGTTATGTTGTCATTGGCTGTTAACACAGCTAACATGGCAATAGATGTCAGGTGTTCAGCCATCATCTCTTCTCACTGGCTAACCCACCACAATTGACAACATGCACATGAAGAGGATTTCCCGTACTCTCAAGCCCAGACGTGGTCACACTGTGAAAGGTGATCTCCAGCCAGAAACTACTTCTAACACTTAGTGCTTTGGGCAGTTATAGACTTAGTGCTTTGGGCAGTTATAGACATCAATAACATTTTAATTTTTTATTTAAATTATCTTCCTTTCTGTATTACAATATTTTAAGTTATGTTTCTCAACAGTTTTCTTCAACTGTCCAAAGATCATTAGCACTGAATGCCATAAATAAAAGACATCAGAACTGAATGTCTTTGGGCCTGGCATGGGAAACTCTCTGGAAATAAATTCAGAGTTACAGAGAGCATTAAGAAACTGTCTTTCTGTGCGGTATCTGCAAATTGTAAATGCATAAAAATTACCTGGACAGCATAATCCAGTGTGCTGAGGTAGGGTCCAGGTATCTGCATGTTCATGATTGCCCTCAGGTCATCTGTGCTGGTGGTCTGTGGACTACATAGTGAGAGACCCTGCATCCAGTTCTCCCTTCCATCAGCCTTCTGGTGTTGTAGAAGGTACACCAGCTTAAAAGGATGAGACTCAATGACCCTTTGCAAAGGCTACCATGGAAATGGGCCTGCCTTATTCAGTCGGATAACACAGTCTGAAACTTTGATGTTCTGTCACTTGCCTGCTTAGAACAGCTACATCTCTTCCTCCAGCTAGCATCCCTTTGTTTTGTTTCAGTCCATTTTGTTTAAAGGTATTCCACTTGCAAACGTATTCCTAGAGACAACTGCGAATGTTTATTTTCCTCTTTTGCTATCAAATTTGTGCCCCTGCCCTTTGGACATGGAGCCAACTTCAATAACCTGGACTTACAATTATCTCCCACGTGTAAGGTACTTTCTTGCTAGGAAGAGGAGACATTTGTAAATAAACTCATTTCGTTCAGAGAAAAAGGCAACATTCTTGGGATGTACCACCTTTTTCTGCCTCCTGCTCACCCATATCAACCACACTGGCCTTCTTGTTTTCCTTGTTATTCCTTACACATAGCACCCACTCTAGTCTTCCCTCCAGCCCTTTTCTCTGTTTAGAGTCACAATAACGTGATCTGTATTTTTTTAGCACCATTGCTCCTCAAAACATGTATTGCCTTCCAGCATCTATTTAATTTACTTTGCAAACATTGTTTTTGTTTTCGTTACCTCTACTCAGATTATAAACTCCATGAAGATCAGAATTTTAGTTTTTAAATGGTGCATTTAAAAACTAGAAAAGTACCTGGCTCGTGGATGAAGAAAACAAGTTTAGTTACCTCTGATGGTTCCTGCTTCATAAGCATCTGCCTCACTATGTAAGAAAAGCTAGAGGAAGCATCGGTCATAATGGGTGGAAATTCATGTAATATTCAGATTCATATCAATTCACATATGATTCAGAAAATATATTTGATTAATAGTTATTCTAGGTGGGTTTTAAATTGGACTACAAAGCTAATTAACTTCTCAGCCCACTCCTCCAGTTAGCGGCTTCAACCTCTTTTACATGAATATTGGTTACTGCTATAACCACTGAAGACAGAATAATCAGAGAAAATAGCCGACTTCAGGGAAAAAGTTGAATGAGTAAGACCCATAATTAGCATTATCCAAATTGTATCCAACATACATTGTTAGGGATTTGAGGTTATCTTGGAATTTTGGACACATCTCGACTAGTGTTCATTTTGCCAAATTTATAGTAATGAACTTTTGAAGACTGTATAACATGTTATATGTGAGGCTAAGTGCTTCACAAACACTGTCTCCCTATTTCTCCAAAACAACCCTGTTAAATGTGGTGTCAAGATTCATTGGCTTGCAACTGGCCAATAAAATCCAACTGAACTCTTTTAAATTAAATAAAAAACAACAAAAGGAAAAAAGAATTTAGATGTCATGTGCCTAGAATCAAGAGAAAAATACATTAATATTGCTTATCCAAAACCACAGAATAATATTAATTAAATAAAAATTTATTAATAGCCTGAACATTTGAAAATAATACAGGTTGAGTAATTATATTTGTATTCATGTACTTTAATCAGTTCTGAGCCATTTCTGTATTACCACGTTACAAGTATTTTTCAGAAAAATGCATTTTTAATATACATTATCTTTTAATTTTTTCTCATAAAACTTGCTGTAATTATCTTCTCAGTTTTATTTTAAGTTTAAGAAATTTGAATTATTTGACATCTCCAGTTAAATTTTTATATACTAGAATATCTTTAATTGAGCAAAATATTTTCTATATAAATGTTGAGTATCAGTAACTTCTTTGAAACAAAAAAGACTCTCAAATCTATTTTTTATATTGAAATATGTGAATATTTCACACTAAATATTTTCACAGGTACTGTCTTTTCAGGGAATTCTTTAATGAATATTTTTACAAAGCAGAACTCATCAAGTAAGTTTTCTCTATTATAATTCTTTTGAATGTTTTGCCAGATATAGATGCTGCAAAATCTTAAGTCTTCTCAATTTCATTTATTTCCAGAATGTAATTGGGGTTTACCCAATTGAAAATAAGAACTTATCACAATGTTCTTCCCATAATGTCAGCCATTATTCCAAAGTACAGCTGTAAAATTTCAGAATTAAAATTTAAACATTATTTGAACTTTGACAGTTTTATTTGTTCAGCGGTTTCATCATTTATTTATGTATTTCATTTTCTTAATTGTAATTTGCTAAAAATTCAAAATTTACAACTTGCTGGAGTCTGTTGGAACTCCATTTATTTAATAATGTGATGAAAGATTTTCCAGTAATTTTAAACTAAATGCAACCAAAATGTGCCTTACCTTTATGGGACAAGAAATTTGATTTAAAAACAGTTCTTCAAAGATTCAACTATTTCTATAACCAATTTAGTGATAGATAGCAAAAAGAGAAAGCTTAAAATGCTGAAATATTCTTTTTGCATTCAAGGCCAATGCTATTATATTTTATTGTTTTGTTATAATGGGTGTGCGCGCGCGCGTGCGCGCGCGCGCGCGTGTGTGTGTGTGTCTGCCTATACTGAGAGCTATAGTTCCCCTTTTCCTTGATGGAATATTCAAACTTATTTGGACAACTAACTGAGTACTGAGTATTACATTAAATTCCATAAATTACTCCACAAACCTTGTAATTTAGTAAGAACTATGTTTTTACCATGACGCTGTGCTCCTCTAAACTTTTATTTTCATTATCATAAAAAATTGTGACTTAATGTTGTATTTAGCTGATTTTACAATGACTTTCACAATAATTTCAAATATTTCTTTTTTAATAGAATGAAATTTCAATGTTTTCCTTTGATACATTGAATTGTAGGAAAATTTCATTCATTACTAGAATTTTTATCTAATTTTCTATCTGACACCGATGGGAAACTAACATCACTTCTTCTGTTAATGAACCCAACACATTACCAGTTACTGGTTCACTTTTCATTCATGCAAAAAAAAAAAAAGACTTGAAATTGAAAACAAACATAATTAATTTAAAATAACATTCCCTTGATCTAAATGAAAAGTCATGGTTCAGAGTGATGTGTAAACATACGTTCTGCAGCTGCATCAGTTAAATGATCTTTTGTGGGTTCAGGCTTAAAAATAACCACTGACTTTTGAAAGAGATACTGAGGTTTAATCAGCAGACTCATATCTTCTGATTTTCTCATTTCAGTGATGTCATTTCTGGTGCTCAACTCAAGCAATAAAGACTTGCCCATGATAAGTCTTATGGGCAAGTTAAGCATTGCCATTGTCTTAGTTATCTTTTCTAGTTGCTGAGACAAAATGCCCAATACTCAAAATTAAAGAAAGAAAGGTTTATTTTGGCTCATTGTTTATAGAGGTTTCAGTTCACAGTTGGGTGGCTCCAAGGCAGGGTGGCCTGGCAGAAGGGCAGTGCAGAGAAGAAAAAGTTCATGGAAAGCAGTAGGCAGCAAAGCAGTGAAGTAGTGAAGAAGCAGCAGCAGGCAGCAACCACAGCAGCCCTCTTTCTGTCCTTTATATTTGACCCAGTCTACCCACCTTAGGGCAGGTAGCATTCACACCCAGCGTGGAACACCCTCAACCCCATCATCACACTGTGAATCAATCCTAGCATCGCATCCTCAATCTTAGCATCACACCCTCAATCTCAGCATCACACCCTCAATCTCAGCATCGCACACTCTAGATCCAGCTACCTTTACAAAGCTCCACCCATGACTACATGAGGCTCTGGGGGGACATCTCAATACAAGCCACAACAGCCATCAATATGCAAAATGATAAATCACACTTTCACTTTTATGGATTATACACTTTTAGCCCCTTTTCATTTAAATACACTATTTTAAAAATTTAAAAGTTTTATTGGAAATTAAATATGTACATAGTTGTAGATCAACAGTAAATAATAAGTAAAACTAAGTGTGTTCAGCCTATACTTTTTGTGCTCTGTGGAAAGACTACTCAGTCTCATTTGATACCTACATCTCACACACACTTAAACCATAGTTTCTCTCATTTCTGATTGATAAGACAGATTCTTATCAATAATAATTGACAACCTGGTGGCTTGGTGCATCACTCAGGCTGGGGCTCCAGTGTACCAAATGCTCAGCACAGGTGGCAACATTGCCTGTCTCCTCCAGCACCTGAGGTAGAAAACATGAGAAGCCCAGCCATGGGCTTGCAAGGCCCCTGGGTGCTTCTTTGAAAGGGATATTCATGACACTGCACTGGGAAATGGGAGTGGAAGGTTGCTCTCAGCCATTTTCCATAATTTACTACACGTTAATTTGAAAAGTTGGGTCATGGTGTTTGTTACCAGACAAGACCATGCCCCAAACTGCAATTACAAAGTTAAGGACTACTAAACCTATTTTTGCAAAACTGGAGGCAAGAACTCCTAATGCCAAGCCAAATGAACATCAGATGGCTAGAAATAAATTGGGCTCTAGACAAACCAGGATGTCTGGTTATTCTAGGCACAAGAAGTAGTAAAGGCTGTCTGTGTAGTTGTGAGAATAGTCCAATTTGGGAAAAACTTTAATGGTCTATCTGATAGGATATATTGATGAACTGAACAAGGGAAGTGAGGGAAAGGCAGGAAGCAAGGATAGATCCAGTAATATTAGCTTCTGAATGAATATTGGTATCCTGGATGGATGAGAGAAACATTATGACAAGAGTGGATGTTGGGAGAAATTAAGAGTATAGTTTATTGGTATACATTAAGTTTTACACGACTATAAATGTGTGAGTATCATATTGGGCAGATACTTGGGCATGTGCACTGGATACTAGTTGGAGCGAGAATGTAAGTAAGAGATAAAGAACACAGAAGGTAGTGTTTATAGCCAGAGGAATGGATAGGCGAACTGAGGGAGTAGATGTTGATAGAGAAGAGAATTACAGAGAGAGATCCAGAGCACTCTTGAAATTATTATTCAATGGATATATAGCTTCCAAAACATGACACTTTATGAAATTCATTCGTTTTTGTATGTTGAAATTACCATGTGCTACTTGGAAAACAAAACAAAAGCAACAAAGTAAAATTATTTGCTGCTATGGATTATTTTAAAAAAATGCAGAGGTTGGGGATTTAGCTTAAGTGGTAGAACACTTGCCTAGGAAGTGCAAGGCCCTGAGTTCGATCCCCAGCACTCCCCACCAAAAAAGTGCATGAGTAAAATGAACCAGTTCAGTGGAGGATTGGGATACTTAGGTTCTTCTTCAATTAACTATCTAAAGTAATTTGTGTTAGTCAATGTCGTCTACAATAGTTAGTGCAGTTTGCAACCTAATAAAAGTAATAGGTCAGTAGATCTTATTTTACTTTCATTTTAATACATTTATTTACTAGAAATACATATAGAATTTAAGTATTACCACATTCATAATTCTGTATGGCTAATGAGATGAGACGATGGTCTGGAGAAGCATTCTCGATTTGTTTTGGAGGTCTACCTACCACAAAGTTACATTTCCTATTTATAGCCATAAGACCTATTTAATCAAATAGATTTTCCCTGGACATACCAATCTCTAGTTGACACTTCAGATGCTTTGCATAAAAGAGATTCCAGGAATTTATTAAGCATCTAATGATGGTTTGCTCATGATGCAAGAGGACACAGGTGAAAAAAATGGCCAGAGACACACACAAAAAAGATATAGAAATGTTGAAATTGTTAGCTCTAGAGAGAGACTAACATACATATATATATATATATATGTCATGTAGATGAGGACTTGGAAATTAAGAGTGAAGAGGGAATCATCAAGTGTGTCATTATGCATTAGCTTGCCTCAAAGACTCCAGAATGAATGCTATTGTTTTTAGTAGGAAACAACATCTTACAGTAAGAGTTCCATTTTAAAGGGTGTGGTCAAAATGAAAACCCTTTTGATCTGGTATCAGAAAAGTCAATGAGCTAGTATAAACCTTTGAAAATCCATCATCAGTACATTCAATGGTGGACAAGAGTAAAAAAGAAAAGAATGAGTCAAACAGAAGCATTTTCTTAAAATTTATCCAATAATGGTGTGGATGGTGAATAATAATACATTATATTTACAAATAAATATAATGGTTCTCTTTTGGTCCTCATTGCAACAGAGCTGGATATTTTGTCATTTCTGCCTTCTCCTCAGAATTTAAACTCAAAATTGAATGTCAGGTATGAATCCTTTCATCACATCTTACTGAGAGCTGTTTTCCTAAGTCTTCTGATGAAAAAGAACAATACAACAAAACTATAAAGACAGCCAAAGTTCATACACCACAATTTGCTACATAAATTAAAAATGACATATTTACATCTATTTACACATTTGTTGGCTTTAGATTGTATTTATTTATGCCAAACTGCAAAAAATTATTATTTTAACATGCTCATTATCCCAATTTTATTAGTTATGCTATTACTAATTTTGAAGTTACATTTATAGCTAAATGATATACCAGTCCTGTATTTGTTTTTTATCCATCAATTTAGAGATTATCTATTGACTCCTAACTAGATAAGTGAGAAGATTAGCAAACTTATTCTTTAAATCTATTTCCCCCATTCCACTGATTAACTGTAGTGTTACTTTTTTATTTTCTGTAATTATAATTGTCTTCTCTGCTGTGCCTATAAGTTGACATTATAAATTGAAAGTAAATAAACACAAATGTAATATCAGTGTGATGTAACTTATTTTTGGCAGAACTGATTGGAGCCAGAGAAGTGCATGTTAATTGAAGTCTTTTAATTTCTATCACTTGTAGAAGAATGTCAGTCTAAGCATCAAGAGTGAAGGGGTCTGTTTGCCTGGCTGTATTTCCTCACAGTGTGTTAGGTATTTGGATTATAGTTTCACTGCATCTGTTTATACTTAAAGTTGCTAAATGCCTTTTTTTTCTTATTTAAAGAGCGAAAGGCAAAAGATTTTCAGTTTAACATAGAAAATTCTTAATTTCGGAATTGTACAATTTCTGATGGAATTGACTTGCTTACTAGAGCCATTCTTTACCTGACACTCTCACTTATTTTACCCATTGCTGCTTAGACATCCTGTGCAAACGTCTTTTTGCTTTGCCATTGTGCTTCAATTTGCAGGATTCCTGCAAATTATAAGATAGAATGCATCTTATGTTTTGTTTTGTTGAAATGCATCCTCAAATAATTTCTTTTTTATTTTTCTTAAAAAAAAAAAAAGTTCGTGGGCACTGTGCTCTTGAGCAGATTTGACTGCCTATCCAGAGGCTCTCCTGATTAAAAAGTGTGATGCCAATATGATTTTTGGTCCTTGGTAGATAATCTATATTTTCTCTCTAGGATTTCTTAGGATTTTTTCATTCCTGATGTTTGAAATTTCATGAAAATGCATCTATGATTTCTATTTGCATAATCAATTATGCCTTTAGCTCAACTAAATTTTCTTATTTAATTATATTTCCCATCTTTCCCTCAAGAATTCTAATGAAATATTTTGGTTTCTTCTGAGTAGACCTTTGAGGAAGAACTGTCTCACTGTTTTCACTCTTTCATTATTAGTTCAGGAATATTTCTCTTAACCTTACCCAGATAACCCAAATTCATTTTCAGCCATGTTCATTCATTACTGAACTCTTCTACTGATTCTTTTTACATTTTAGATTTCTTATTTAAATTCCAAATAATCTGTCTTGCTTACTGGTTACCTCCTTTTTGGAGTGATCTAATTGTGTTTAGGGATACATTATCTTTCTGAGTATCTCCCAGGGTACCAATTATATATTTTTTCTAGGTTCTCTTCTTTTACTTAAAGTAGCTCTATTTCCCTAGGGTTCTATTTGTTTATTTTTGATAAGCTTTTATGCTGTTAGTCAGTTAACTATTAACATGAGTCAATGGATCAGTGGACCGTACAATTAGCATAAGTTGATGGCAGGGTTTTCATCGTCACTCCTATGCTCAATTTACCCAAGTTCTCCTCCTTTCTAGGTAAGGCCACCAGGATCTGGCTTCTGACACTGAAGCGTTTTGTGCAGTGTGCGGGTAGGACATGGGCAGGTGGGCTCAGCCCTCCCAATGTTTTTCCTTGAAAGGGAAAATTTAGCCTGAGGCTGCAGTGATTTCTTCATTTCATTGCTGCGCCATACTAGAGCCGTCTTTTCTCCCTCCACCCCAACTCCGTCCATACTTTGAACTATTGTGTAGGTTTAGAGCTACCTCTAGCTCTGGTCTTTTGTCTCTAACCCAAATCCCCTAGTGAGGACCATGTAAGCTGAATCTAACTGTTTAGAAGTCGGTTCTCCCTGGTTTAATTAAGATAGAAGCAAATGCTACTCTGGACCTTATGGGTAATAGAGGAATCGACAGTCAAAATCTGCTATTTTATAGATATCCCTTCATTTGATAATCCTGAACCACAGGCCAAAGCTCTGGACTCCTGAACTTCATGCTTGCCAACTCTGGGATTGAATCTATCTCAAGTACCCTGGAAAGAATATCTCCCATCTCATTAGATTATAATCACTATGCGAACAGAGATGAACTCTTATCCTTACTAAGCACAGAGAGTGTATAAAAATGTCTGACACATACTTTGCACTTAACATATGTTTATTGAATGAATGGATGGACAAATGAGTTAATGAATTTTTATGTATTCTTTAAAATATATTTTCATTGTTATTTTAATGATTTTTTTATGGAATGCAGATAGATGCTCAGGTCGCAATTTTCAAATTAATGCAGTCACTAAAACCATAACTGAAAATTTTGTATAAAATATATGGGGTAATATCTTGTAGAAGGATCAAAAGGCTTACCTATATGTATACTGTGATTACTACTACTCAGATATTCGGTTTGTGTGTGTGTGTGTGTGTGTGTGTGTGTGTTGTAGACAGAGACTAGGAGAAAAAATATCACATCAACGGGAGTTTAATTTGTATATTTAATTGCTAGGAACTGAGGTTCATGTTTTCTTTTTATTTCAATTTCTTGTAATATTATTTGTGTAATAACAAAAATATCAAATTAAATTAAATGCCAAAGGAAAGAGATGCTACAATCTTCCTGGGTGAACTAACATGAAAAAGTAAATAATTTACCCTGACAAGTGTAAAAGCCTTTTAATACCATCTATAGGAAGCCTCCCATTGTCACTTTGGTATAAGTTGTGTTCCCACTGACTGCTTGTGCACCTGTCATTGCCATTTGGACCCCACCACCAATTCCAAAGACTTTAGTGTCTTCTGCTTAGACAGTTACTACAGCCATTTACTAAATAAATTTGGAATCGGTTTTTCCTGGTATTGTGGTAAGGTCTTGGGATACAAAGATAAGTAAGGGTCTCTAACATTTTTTTTTTTTAAATCTCAGTTGTGATCTTTAAATGGGTCTTCAGAAGTGTTTTTATGGTCTTTTGTTGTATATTTGCTGACCTTACGGAAACTCTCCTCAATGTTCTCTATGTCTTTTCTCACAGATCTAATAATAATTATTGAGTCTAGTTTCATAACTACCAAGAAAAAAGAGTGAAACGTGAAAACAGAAGGATGGGAAGAATAAAAGGACAAAAACCAAGAAATAAAAGCAGGAATGGAAACTGTTTTAATGAATCATGGTGTGGTGGACTGCTATGGTCAGCGTGAGCAGGAACGCCCAGCTGAACTGAGTTGGTGGGTTCTGGGCGTAGAGAATCCAGCTGAAGGTAATTGCCAACACAGTATAAAGGAGAACGGGAGCAGAGGACAGGTGGCGGCTGTTTCCCGGGAGAAGCTTTGTTGCATCTGGTTTCCCTGAATGAACTTGGTTGTTCTCATCACAGAAGGAGCTCCGGCCCTTGCTGTCATCGAGGATGGCTGCTGTTTGCTTCGGGGGAGCTCTGGTCTTCATCTCCACTGTGAGTGTTGCACCCTGGTGCCAGTATAGATTTCTTTAGCCTTTTAGTGCTGACACAGATGTACATAGGACACTGCTGTGGGCTCCCAGCCTTTGATTGGATCTTTCAGGTCTCCAGTGCATAGATAGACGTTCTCACTCCTCCTGCATTTGACTTCTGTGTGTAAATGTTAAAAATTTTAACTATACTGTATTAAATCTTCTCCCTTGCAAACTGTTGGCTCTAGAAAAGCAGCTAATACAGAGATGTGGGGTCCTTGCTGTGATGTTGCCTGACCATGTGGCTTAAGAGCCTTTGGAATTAATTTGGAAAGATTTTGAGAGACTGGGTGAGGAGGTGGGCCTGGAATGCTCTCAACTTTGTCATGTGTGGGACTCTGGACTTTAGTGGGGACTCAGAAGACCAGAGTGCCCCGATAAAAATGGTGCCTGTTGGCATGAGGCTCCTGAGGCTTCTGTTGAGGCTGCATTGACTGCTGGATCGAGGGTGGTATATGTGTGTTTTGGCAGAGGTTGGTCTGCATTTTGCTTGTGTTTGGACATACTGCTTGGGTGGCAGAAAACTTTCAAAGTAGTTTGAGGTTGGGATGGTGGCGTTGTTACTAACAAGGACTTTTGGCTAGATCTATGTTGGAAATTCAGAACAAAGAGCCAGCAGGGTGACTTGAAGCTTTTGGCCATAGAGCAGCTGTGCATTGCAAAGATGAACAGGGGAGAATGTGGTTATTGAGAAGAAACAGGACAACAGAAAAATGACCTGAAGCATTTTACCAGAAGGGAAGAGTGTATTTGGGGTGCAGGAGATCTTTTAGTGGAAATCAGGGTTTTAAAATTTGAAGCCATATTTTTTAATGTGGATGCACAGTATTGGTATATTGTGCTTTGTAAACAAATTATTTATTGCTTTAGGGCAAGAAAGAGAGACAGAATGGAGTTGTATATTTGTATGTATATTTGTAATTTTGGACCTTCTTGTAATCAGTTTTGAGAATCCTTTGAATATTTGTTTCTGGTGTGGGAATGAGTGCACTAAGAATTGTATTGTTAATGTAAATCTGAATAGACCAAGATATGTTAACTCTTTGCAACTCTGCCACTGGAGACTATCATATAAATAAATGTGTCTTTTTATCAAATTGACCAGGGGTGGATTGTGGTGGGCTGATATGGTCAACTTGGGCAGGACGCCCAGCTGAACTGAGTTGGTGTGGTTCTGGGTATAGAGAATCCACCTGAAAGTTATTGCCAATCTAACATAAAGGAGAACTGGAACAGAAGCTATGTGGCAGCTGTTTCCAAGGAGAAGCTCTATTGCACCTGGTTCTCCCAAAGGGAATCCAGCTGTTTTCATTGCAGAAAGGGCTCAGGGCCTTGTTGTCATCGGGGATGGCTGCTGTCTGCTTCGGGGGAGCTCTGGTCTTCATCTCCACTGTGAGTGTCGCACCCTGGTGCCAGTATAAATTCTTCAGCCTTTTAGTACAGACACGGACATACACAGGACAGTGCAGTGGGCTCCCAGCCCTTGATTTGATGTTTCAGGTCTCCAGTGCATAGACAAATGTTCTGCACTCTTCCTGCATTTGGCTTGTGTGTGTGAATGTTGTAATTTGTAAATGTCCTGTATTAAATCTGCTCTCTTGCAAATTATTGACTCTGGAAAATTAACTGAAACACAAAGCATAGAGGAAAAACTGAAAGGCATATCCGTCTTAGGCAAATATGTTCAAAAGAAGGAAAACTCACCATTTCTTGTACATTTTTTTCACATTACAAATTCCATACTCTCATTTTGTTTCTATGTTCTTCTGGATGTTTAGCCTACCCTGTGAGGTCATTAATTTGTTTCTGCATGTTATGTATGTCATTATTTTTATAGCCTGTAACTGTTATATGAGAAAGACCAATATATTATAGGAAGAGTAATTAGGTGGTTTTTATTGAGAAATGAAGTTTTTTTAAATATAAAAGTTCACAATTTTATCTCATGGATTTTGTAAGATCTATTCTGGCTCCTATGGAAGTATTGTCTGTTGCTTTACTAAGTTTTGTATCAATGAGGCATCCAGAAAATTAAGCCTAGTACAACAGGGATTAGTGTCTTTTCAATGGATTTCCATTATTGATTTGTACCTTTGCCATAATTTCGGGGGGTCAAATAGCACCTCTGTCCATCTAGTTTCCCAGGCCAGAACTCTGGGAGTGACTCTTGACACCTGCCTCTTGTTCCATCCCCATATCTTACCTGAGGTGTTACTCATCCTTCTTTCAAGAGAGATCTTGAATCCTTGCAGTACTCTTGTCTGCATAGCCAGCATCTTCATCTTGAGTCAGACCTCAATCGTCTCACATATGGATTAATAAATTGCTTTCTAATTCTACTTCCAGCTATCTCTCTCAGGCCCTTCTATCTATCTCCAGTGTGGCAGCCATAGTAGTGTTTTTTCAAATTTAACCATGTGGGCTTCCTTGCTTAACTGTCTTCAGTGACATCCCATTGCTCTTAGGAGGAAATTCTAGATCCTTTCCATGCTCTTCATGAGGTGTCCTCTGTTAGTCACTCCTTTTCTTTGTGAGTAGAAGAGCTCTTTTCTCCTTTAGGATCTCTCTCTCTCTCTCTCTCTCTCTATCCATCTATCTATCTAACCATCTATATGTCTCTGAATTGACTGTCTTTTCTCAGAAATATTCTTGGACTTCTTTTTTCTCTCTTCCATAGAATTCGAGTAGTAAATATATTTGCAGTCAACTACTTTTTGGCTGTTTAATGGCTACGTCTCCCACAAAAGCTCAAGCACTGTGAACACATAAGTCATGTATATATTGTTTGTCACCATATTCTTAGTGGCTCGAACATTGTCAGGCTCAAAACATTTTCTCTGGCGAGTTAGTTACTGACAGCAGACCTCATTGTGGCAGATGTGACGATGGAGATTGAGGTCTGGCCTCTAAGACAGCAGTCAGCTCAGCCCCACAGAAGCTGACCTGGATGGCTTTTTCTTAAACTATTCTGGGTAATTTCCCTGTGAGAGATGTCATTCTAGCCACACAAGTTTTATTTTTCCCCCTGGAATTAGAAAAGTGTTCACAGCTCCTGAAACAATCTAGAGAAGTAAAACTCGTTATTTCAGCATCAAGAATAAAAAAAGATGACCTAATACAACAGAATAGCGGATGCCTGTTCTTCTCTTTTAATTGGAAAGGCAGCATGCGTGGGTGATACATAATAACCATCTATCAGTGTGCTAACGGTGTTTGAAATTCTGTTAGGTGACATGACAAGGATGCTGAAGATGGACAGAGTTGTTATCCATTTGGTGTCTTGACTGTGCCTGGCAGAGCCTTTAAAGTCAGTTTAGAGGTCTATTAATGTGTCCATTATGAACCCAATTTCTTACCTTAGTCATTTAAAATCTCATCCATCTATAACTTAGTATATATTATTAACCCAAATTCAAACCTTTTATATCAACTATAATTCCTAGTTGTTAAACTGGTTTTGACTTATTGGTGCCACATTAAAACCTTAATAGGTGGAATAATTGGCTCTCATAACAAAGGAGTCCACGAGCAAGCAGTTTCCAGATACCTGAAGAGCTATGCACCAAGCCCCTGACCCCTACTGCATCTCCCCACCCCTGCACATTCCATTCTCTCCTGGGGGTTCCGGAGCCAGCCCTACCTGCATGCAAACAGGAGCCACGGAACCTGGCACACCTCTGGGGAAATAATTTCCAGGGTTTTCTGGGGGAATCTTTCCTCAGGAGCAGCTAGCATCTATGTTGACTGTACAAATGATGGGCTTCAGATATTCATACTTCAGAAGGACAAGCCTGAGGCCGTCCTCAGGGAGAAAAGTGATTTGTCAAATTTCTTTGCAGTCCTGTAGCTTTCCAAATCCTTCTTTGTATTTTAACAGAATGCATGAAAATCTGCCTTCCCACTAACTGCTGTGCCTCTCACACCCATGAGGGAAAGTGCCACCAGTTTCTCTGCCTGTCCCACCTATATGGGGAAACGCCCTGAACTTTCACTGTACGGGGGAGTCAGTCTCCTCCCCACAAGACGGCTTCCTAGGCACAGGTCTCCTTGAGCTGTAGTCTCGCAGCCAAGACTCAGTCAGGCCAATGTGTGTCTAAGTGTTAAAGGATCAGATATCTGTATTCCTGGGCTCTTGAACCTGTTTATCTTCCTCGCTTACCTGCAGAGTCTCTGGTGCATGCTGTATGTCTTTGAGTGCTTCTCGCCTCTAATTGAGAGAAGCGAAGCCTTCTGGGGTGCAATAAATTGCTTTAGGAAGGCAAGAAACAGATGGAAAATAAATGGGTTCAGGTGCTCCGGGGACCAAGTACTGCTGTAGGAGGCAAGCAACAGAGCATCTAAACAGCGAAAGAGTATTTGACTTTTGTCTTAAATTTTGCATTGGGGCAGAGAAAGTTTCAAGGTGAAGAGTCAGAGATTCTCTCGTTTGCGCGAATGGTACACAGACTGGATCTCGTCAAAGATAGTTGTTGTGTAGATTTCAAGAGAAATTTCTTACTGGCTCTAACCTGCGTGCAGGGTGAAAGGCAGACCCTCGATTCCTGACTAAGCACCTGTCCCCACACTTTGAGAAATGCTCCACAGGGGAAAAGATATCTTTGAAAGACTCCAGGGCTGGGCGTCACATAGAATCCAACGCTGAGTGAAACACCCGGACAAGTCACTTGAATTCTCAGACTTTCCGTTTTCTAAAATTAGAGGCAGTAAAACTTGTACTGAGGTCTGTAGTTCCCCGCCGTGTGGTCATCCGCTCAGCTAAGTGATTACTGTCCTCCAAGACATCACCCCCCACTACCACTCTAGTTCACATTTCCCATGAATTTTTTAAGTAAAAGCCACTTTAGATACTACTCTTAGTCCTTATTTTTATCTCCTTGCAAAGTTCATTTTTGAGCTTGTGTAATTTTGAGTGAACGGTGCTACACACAGGATTAGCTTATCCACTTGGGAGGGTGAATTTTACCGTGGAGTCAAGAGCCTTAGTGAATGATGCTCTTGCCAAAATATGCTGGTTCCAAAACACAATGACACACAGTATTTATTATGTACTCACTTTGTGCTGGGCACTCTTCTAACTCACTTGACTTGAATTTACTCATTTAATCCTTCAAGCCTCAAAAGCTATAAAGAAGAGCCTATTTTCACTCACATTTTACATATGAGGAAAGAGACACAAGGAGGTTAAGTATCTTGTGTGAGGATCAGATAGGTAGAAAAGGGAACTGAGATGCTGACCAAGGCCAGCCATGTCCATTGATGACATCCTTCATTACTAGGAAAGGCTGTGATCTGAAACACAGAGAGGAGATTTGTCCTGGGGGCCTGGACTTTCTAGCTAAGCATAAATCTAGCCTCATGCAGAGCAACAGGTTCAATACAGTTTTACTGATACCCACTCCATGCTGTAACTTATATAGAATGGCTCAGGGCAATGGGGGACGTATCCGCTGAGGTTTATTGCCTGGCAGTCTAAGATTTACGACTCACATATGGTGGTGGTGTGTTTTTAACATCCCCCTTATGTATATTTTCTTAGTGAGATAGTACATTTCTCAAAGATTGGTGTATAGCTTTTTATTTCTCTTGCATGTCCCTTGCTTACAGCTCTTTGGGGCTCAGTAAATGGTTTTGATTGACTGCCCGGATTTCAGTGACTGCATGGTGGTCACAACGACCGCATTTGCAAAATGTGAAAAGGCTAGGAGCATGGTGCAGCTGCTTAGGAAGCTTATTTCAAGTTCTAGCACTTTGCCCCCTAGTCTGACTCTATAAGGCAGCAAACCAACAGATACTCAGAGTATATTTTTGAATGCTTACAATCAGCAAGTGCTAAGTACTGTGGGGACAAAGGCAAAGAGGACACAGCTCCCACCCTCCAGCAACTCGGAGTACAGCGGAAATTGAGTTGAATAATGTGCCACCAGAGGAGTGAGATCCTAACAGGAAGAATCTGCAAAGGCTTCTAGGAGGAAGTAGGATTTATCTAGATTTTTTCAAAAAGAAAAACAAAAAAAATATTGAGGTACTACATGGAATGAAAAAATTCCAACATTTCTCCATTGTTGGGCAGAAACTTAAGTCTGAATTGATACACCTACCTCAGGAGAAGGTTTGTCTTATTTTTATTTTGGAACTGTAATGAGGACAGTTAGTTCTTCCAAAAAGAATCCCACAGAATTTAAGAAAGGGAGAAATCTTCTCCTCATGGAAGGGGGATTGGAAGGACTAAGTTGCTAAATGCTTTTTTATGCAAAGCTGTGTGGTAACTACTTTAAGAAAATCCTCCGATCAACTACAAATGAGCCTAAGACAAAAAGAGAAACTGAGTCTCAGAAGAAAGTAAACTATTCACAATGCAGATAGTAGGAGGTAGAGGAAAAATTCAAACGAGGGCTGTCTGACTCCAAAGTTGAAAGATACATTTGTATAAAATATCCCTTGTTTTTTCAAATTATCCAAGCCTCATACTACTGTGGCTTCTTGTTTATTCTTCTTTGTGAACATTGCATTTATAGGAAAATTTAAAAAAAAAGTTAGCATTCAAAGTTTACTTTTATTCAGTGTGTATCAAAGTTTCAAATCAAATGCCTATTTTTCTTTCTCACCTCAAAGTTTTTCTTTTTTATTTTTTTAACTAGAACTTTTCAACCTTCTGTGATCTCTTTATAATTCCCTTTAGAATGCATAATTGTGCGCGATCAATTTGTTAGAGGCTTTTGAAGTGTTAAAAAAACTACATTAAAATTATTTTCTTTCAGGTTTTATGTTAATGAACATAGGTGCTATTCAGAGCAAAGTCAGAGTGTCAAGGGAACTTTAGTTAAAGTTATTCATACATAAACTAAAAAAGGAAACATCTTTAGTAGAGGAAAAATACATTTAATGAGTAAGTACGGCACACAATTCCTCCTTTCAAAAATGTCAGCTCCTATTGAACCTCCATTCTAGATATCTTACAATTACTTTGTCAACAGAAGGTAGAGTAGTGATGGATGACGCATTGGTTCTTGAAACCAAACTTTCTGTGAGTTACTTAGGCTGAAACTAAGTGCTTTTACATTCCAGTCTTATTGATGATAGTGGTTTTATATTTATCACCCTGTCATTTCAGTTGACTGTATCAGCCTCTTTGCTGTAAGAATATGGACACTAATGGAGGTGTGTCCTTAGCGCTCTGGAGGGTCACATATTCATTCCTGAGCACAGCCGGGGCACAAACTGTTCTGTGTGGAAGCTCGGAGGCAGCTTTACCCATTTCAAAAAGGGATCAGCCAAGAGTGCCTTAAAAAGCCCTTGGAAATTGTGTTCTCATTGGCTGTCTTCTGACCGTGACCCATCCTTGTGGCGCTGCACACAGAGACTTTCAGCTCTCACTAATGGAGCGTTACTATTTTGCAGCCTCCCCTGTAATAGGAAGAATTCTACCAGGACCTTGGCAAGTCCAGGACCTGATTGCAACACTTTATTTATAAGAAATTCTGTCAAGAATCAATAATAGTCTTGGGTCTCAAGTTCTTTCTTTAATAATACTTTGATATGATTTGTCACAAGCTAGCCCAGAGTATCCACCAGATTTTATTACTTAGCTTGCAGCACAGTGTCTTATCTTTGAGTCATGAGATCAGCCATGGGGAGACCTTTAAAAAGCTATATTCTTTACTGTTTGGTTATTACAGAAAGTCTATATTACTCAATAATACCTTTTATAGGGTGTGCTGTCACATCTTCACACAGATGTTTAACCCCAATGTAGATATACTGGATGCCTGGAGGCCATTTTAGTGACATGGACATTGTTTTTCATGATTGGATGCCTGATGTATCAATAGTAGAGAAAACAGAAAACAAACAGAACTACACACACACACACACACACACACACACACACACACACACAACTACTGCTGTAACGAAAAACTGTTGACTTATTTTCCCAGCCTGACTTTTCTGACGAGATCTCATCCTAACCATCCATTTTGACAGAGATTTTGTTTAGAGTCCAGAGTGTTAGGTTTTTATTACCTGAAAGCGGCAGAAATTTGGAGAAGTCAATTTAGACACCTTTCTGGCGTGTGATCAGCAACTTGGTTTCACTGTACATCTCAATAAACATGATCCAACAGCATCAGTAGCATGCTATAAAGCAAAAGTTTTAAATATGTTTTATACTGCTCAGCCATGGATTTCATATTGTTATAGCTAATGCCTGTTGGTAAATGCTTGTGTCGTTACATGTTGTATTTACAAAACTATATATTGTCACCCTAGAGTTTTGTCTCTGCAATCTGTTTTCCCTCTTTGGAGGAAAATAGCAGAAATGTACTAATACATACTACAGACAAAACTCACACACACAGACACACTGAAATACCCTCACACACATACGCATCCAACGAGATTTTAAAATGGTAATCATTGTGAATTTTGAAATTAGACGAAATGAGGGAGAAACATTCCTTGGGAAGTTATTATTTTAGATCTTTCATCTGTCTCTAAATTGGTACTAATTTTCAATGTAGATTTAAGAAAATTGTTGGGATGTGAGCAAACATTTTACTTAAAAAGTTTTCAGTTTTGCTTTTGTGGTGGCTGCTGGTGCTTTTACTAAAGGAGGTTATTCTCCCGAGGCCAGTTGGTGTCCCCAGCAGTGTCCACCTGGCCGATTGGAGCTAGGGCTTGGGGAATGAAGCTTGTTGGGCTCAGCATGCCCCCTCCACTGCCCTGGGGACAGCCAGCTTTAGGACCATCCCTTGCCCAATGTCAGCAGCGGTGGTAAAGCCAGGAGGCAGTGTGTCCACCACTGTCGACTGTGACAGGCTGCTTTGAGAACTTTGTGTGCTCTCATAGGGCCGGGTATGCTTTCCGGCCAGAGCCCGAAGAAATGTCCCATTCCCTGCACACATGCTGGGCTTGCCCCGGCCGCTGCCGCAGCTGGGAATCGGTGGGTGACAGGCCTCGGCTTCTGCCCTGGCCCAGTGTGGCTTTCCCACTGAGAAGCAGGAAGAAGCCCCAAAACCCTGCCTTGAATTTGCCCCAGTGCTTCTGGTTGACCTGGAGGATCATGTCCAAGGGCAGAGAAAGAAGATGTGCTCGCCGAGTATCGTGTGTCAACATCTAACACAGCAATTCACATAACACTCTTGTCTCTACCAAGAAAGTATTACACCCTCCAGATGCACCAAGGAACTTGTCTGCAGAGATTAGATAGGTGCTGCCTCAAACAGATGAGTATAGGGACTGGATGGCAGAGTAGTGGAAGGTAGGCTCTAAAATTCATACTTTTTCTGCTAAGAACCATGCCACAGAATTACCAAGCTACATTTCTAGCTTTTTCCGTGTTAACATGGATGATCGTTCCCTTGAATTCTCATAAATCTACTTTCTAGCCCACTCACCATACAATCCAGGCACTCTCCTCTCCTGCCCCGATCCTACCCATCTTCCAAGGCCAAGCTCAGTCCTACCTCTTCATGAACGCCCCCTCCAATAAGACCATTCAGCTTACTGTGTTATTTTTGTCTAAATTTTAATTATGAGATAATTGTAAACTCAAGTGCAATTTTAATAAGAAACAATGCAGAGGAAACCTATATCTTTTCCAGCTAGTTTTCCTCAAACAAAACATCTTAAATTACTATAGCGCAGTATCACAAAGAGAATATTGACACTGATGCAGTTCGCCAACCTTATTTAGAATTCACCAGCTTTATATGTGCTCGTTTGTGTGTGTGTGTGTGCATTTAGTTCACTGCAATATTATTACATGTGTACATTTGTATGACTACCACCACAACCAACATGCAGATGTCCCTTCAGAAGGGTCCCTTGCAATATCCTTCTATACCCACAGCCACTTCTCATCCTACCTAACTACTAACCCTTTAGTATCACTAGTCTGTTTGGTATTTCTATAATTTTGTTTATTGAAGACTAAATTCACTTGTATGTAAGCGTTTAAGATTTAACATTTTTTAGTTTTGAAACTTTCAGGTTGACTGGAATAAATTTTGTGGAAAACCATTCATTCATTCATCTTATTTTTGTGAGCCACCTATAATGTGCCAGGCACTGTGTGAGATACTGGAAGATACAGTGATAAAACAGACTGGCAAATGTCTGTATATCCTAGTTTTGATTTCTTATTCATAGTGACATATATTTTGCTCTTGAACTATTTCCTGCCTGCGCTCTCACCCTAACAATAGATTACAAACTGCGTGAAAGCACAGAACCCCTCACTCAAGTGTGGTGTTCTTTTTTTGGTGGGGGGATGAGTGCTGGGGATCAAACTTAGGGCCTTGCACTTGCTGGGCAAGCACTCTACTACTTGAGCTAAATCCCCAATGCAGTTTGGCATTCTTATGTTTAAGCCTAGAAAAACAAACTTTTGCCAAACACATGGAATTTAGACTTAGCATGCAGTGAGGCATCTGTCGAAATAATTTGGTCCCTCCTCCAACCAAAAGATCTTTAAGGGAAGAAATGCCATTACTCTCTTAACATATGGGCAAACCTTGCCCTCAGCTATTGCTTTAAAGAGATCTAGGTAGACCAGTTGTTTTCACCATCTCTTTAGCGCCTTTCACTCCTAGATGCCACACTGCCAGCCTTCATGCTTGT
Source organism: Hystrix cristata (assembly GCA_004026905.1). Classification (NCBI taxonomy): domain Eukaryota; kingdom Metazoa; phylum Chordata; class Mammalia; order Rodentia; family Hystricidae; genus Hystrix; species Hystrix cristata. Next base: position 37,729 of record PVJO010004046.1, read on the forward strand.
CAACAGAGCAGAAGGTCAGCCTTGCCATTGGCCTGTGATGGGTTAGCTTGAGTGTGGTGGCAAGTCACTCAAGGGATTGGCAGCACGTATTTCTGGGTGTGTCTGGGTGGCTCATGGAGGCATGACCTTAGTACTCTGCCTGGTCCTTCACCCCTTCTTCTCTGGTGCGGCTTTTCTGTTGTGCTTCCTGCGGCCATCATGACCAAAGCAGCTTTGCTCCATCATGCCATTCCGCCATGATGTTCCTGCTGCCTTGGAGACAGCTGAACATGGATCTGATCCCCTGAAACTAGTAGCTAAGTTAAACCTGACCTCCTTTAAGTTTGGGTAACTGGGGACTGTGTCCCAGCAATGGGAAAACCAACTAACACAGGCGTGTGCGACAGATGTTCAACCTTGTCTGGATAAAGATCTGCATTTTTTTTTTTTTTGTGGTGCCGGGGATCGAACTCAGGCCCTTGTGCTTGCAAGGCAAGCACTCTAATCACTGAGCTAAATCCCCAGCCCCAAGATCTGCATATTGCGAAAGAACAAGACCTGTTATCATGTAAACAACAGTACTGTCCCGCTTCTGCAATACTCTTGGCTATATCTGACACCAGGCATCCTTTGTGGATCATTGTTAGTTGTCTCTACTTGTGCAGAGGACCGCAGAGTAAGTTCTTCCCATCTTCTCAACCCTGAAGATTCTGGTAGATCCTTCAGCAGATCTTGTGATTTTAAAAATGAACTCAGGAAGTTGGGTAAAAGTTGATAGGCCTCCAGAAACAGGTCACCAGCAAAATCAGTGATATTTAAACAAACAAACTTCCACTATAAAATGCAACTGTTATCATGTTCCTATAGATTCGTATTGAGCAACAAACCAAGAGGAATGGATTCTCTTGTGGGTTTCCCAGTTAAAAGATTTGTGAATACAGAATCGAATTTCCCAGATGTAATTGTTTAAATTGAGTTATTTTTTGCTGCCCTATTACAAATTTATTGTCTCTTTATTATATAGCAATTATTGACAAGGAGTGCGACGTTAAAACCTCATGGAAGAATGTTACATTTAGTTTTCTGTGTAAAAGAACTTGTCGAAAACCTGGGCTATACAGTTAATTGAGTCTAAAACATTACCATTGTCCTGATGGGATGCTCAGGAGGAGAATGAGATTTTTACCTCAGCACCTCCAGGACACTGCCTGGGTACAGTGATCATTTCCACACTCTAAAATGATAGAATGAATCCTTGCAAAAAGTGATACATGAGAATGATGTGATATATTCTATGAATTTGAAAAGATTCTTTTATTCAGTATGTCATCTGTTCGGAGGCTTGAGTTGTTAGCACCAGACGAAGCAGGCAAGTATGTTGTCAAAGCGAAGTGTAAGGACCTTTTTGTCTGGCTACTGATGACTTAAATGACCTTGCTTGCTGCCCAGTGTACATCTTTCTTAGATTTTGTGTTTTAGGAATCACAATTCCATTGGGAGGATGAAATGGCCTAGTGGCAGTGAAATATTTTTATGACCACAAACACATTCAGGAAATTTTAGTAAACAAAATGAATTTAGATTGTGATTAATTTGGGCATAAATTCAAAAGTAACTCAATCCCAAATGGCCACTGTCTTCCACATAAAACACATTTTACTCTCTGTTCATCATTCAGGGTCTCCCCTGAATGTACTCTCTTGAGTACATAAACTACCAGGAAGTAGATTGTTCTATGGTAGATTATGTAATTGGACTTCACAGACTGTTTGATTCCTCTTTCCTTGGTTGGGATTGGGACAAAATCAACCATCTCAGTCATGATGGTGGGGCCAGGGTGGGTAATGCCATTTTGTCAGTCAACACATTCGTAAGTCAGGTGGCGAATCTTGCCTTTGGCAATTTACAGCATACATAGGAGCATTGGTGGCCAGTAATGAATTATTTGGCTTCCATAGGCTCTGGAAAAATTTAGGGAAATAATAAATTCCAGAACAATAAGCAGAAGTAAAAAGTCATTGAAGATATTTTTAGCAAATTATTTAATGTAGCTTAGAAGAAAATAATTATGGCATTCCAGAAAATTATTAGAGACTTAGTAGGAAAAGTAAAATATTTTTAATGCTTAAGTTATCATAATTTTGTCTTATCAGGAATGCAATAATTCCGCCAGGCCCTAGAGGGATGATAGTGAAAGAACAATGGCATGCTTACAAAAGTTAGATCTGGAATTTACTGAGGCTATTTCCAATTTTGATACAAATTAAATATCTTTTTAGGACTGATGCAAAAGCTAGTCTTATGTTGATATAGACAAGATGAATGAAGTTTTCTGAACAGATGCCCTCTTGTATACAGAGTAGTTATTATTATTGCTTTTATTACCATCTCTATCCAGCTGGTAGATTAAGTATATGTTCCATGAGGGGCAAAATAAGCCTAGGAGAGTGGTCCTAAAATGGAATAACCAGGAATTTGTTACTGAAGATGTAATTTGAATTGCCAAGTGCTTGTTTTCACTCTAAACAATTGTAGGCGAGTAAGAATATGCCACCAGATTTTGGGTGGGTGAATTCCTCATGCTTTGTGATAAACATCCTATAATTTCCAGATTCCTTGTCAAGTAATTGGTTATGACTAACCTGAGGGATTGGATTGTATTTTATTTTTTTCTTTTTCAATTATCATGCTTTTTGGTATACAAACACTGTATTAAGCACTTGATAGGCAGTTCACCTTTCTAGTATCCAAATGATGGCAAATATTATTGTCATCTCTATTTTTGAAATGGTATCAGAGCTAGAAAGAGCCTAAGTTCCTACCTTACATAAGACTGTCCATGTACATATTATTTCAGCCATTTTTTAGGATTTCTTTTTGTTTTTATGTACAGTTAATTTGATCATACCTGAAATAATGACCTACTAAGATTCCAAGATAAAAGGGAATTAGGACAAGTTTAATGTGTGAGGTAATTTTCATAGAATAACTCATGTAATAATTGCACCCCCAGATCGTATTACATCCCCACTGTTATATCTGAGAAAGAAGACTCTCTGAAATCTTAGCTTACTTTAATAATGAAGACATTAGAACCCGAAACTCTCTAGTATCAGACAGCAAGTCAGTGGTCAAGCATGTGTCTCTAGACCCAAACCTCAGGCTTTTAATGATACTATATCATTTCAGGATATAGAAGCAAAACTTACAAGTCTCTATAAGCACTATCATGTGACCCTCAGGCTGGTTGGAAAAGGAAGGGAGAGCAAACAGATGGTTCTACAGTTGTCTAAAAAAAGCGATCAGGCACTCACCATTTTGTAAAGAAGGATGATGTGGGATGATATCTTCTTTTATACTAGTTCTGCAAGTGCATATATCTAACTTGAAACAACAGAAACTTTTTAAACACCAAAACCACAAATATAAAACAACACCTATAGAGGGGGCTCTGAGGGGCAGAAGAGATTGGGGAGGGGTGGGAACTGCGTACTTTAGGATTAGGAGGACGTTTTTCATAATACAATTATGAATACTGAGACCACTCCCACCACCCCCATACTCCCATGTTCAACTCCAAATGCTGGCAGGGGAGGGGAAATTTGAGGTCCTTCTGCACAGAAATAAAGTTACTACAGACCTTCAAGTAGGATGGACCATTGAAAACCCAGCTGGCCAGTGTGAACTAATGAGATTCTCGTAGCACAAAGAATAAAGGTTTAAGCGGAAGAAGATTTCTAAATTTACCTGGAAGCTAACGAAAGATGTGCCCCCAACCAAATACGATTGCAAAAAAAAAAAAAAAATAGATCTGACATTGGAGAAAGAATGTCAAGGAAATATGTGTGCATAGTAACAGCAATAACATTCTAGGTGTTAAACTCTAGTGCAAGATTGGAGGGAGAAAGAAGTTATGTGTGTTTAAAAGAGCCAAAATCTTGTTGTACTATTGTGAAAGATCAATAGAGCGTATTTATTATTTATTTATTTATTTATTTATTTATTTATTTATTTATTTAATAGAGAGTATTTAAAACTGGTAAGTTACAAGAACTATGTTCTTGGGTTGCTTTGCTTTGTAAGTGTTTGTAAAACAACATATTTTTGATAAATTCCACTTGACCACCCTGAATCAGTTAGACTCCACCTTGGCTTTGCTCTGGCCCTAAATAATCTGGAATGGGACTGTTATGCACGCTCATGGTTCCTGGAAAGTTAAGAATTTATTCCCTGTGTGGTGCTTCTGTTTCAATTCTGAGCACAGCAAAGACATGTTACATAACTTGGAGTTTCAGCAAACACCTGGAAATCAGGCTGTGTGTGTCCCCTGGAAGAGACACGAAGAGATGGGTAGTGACAAGGGCTGTCAGTTCTCTCTCTGACAGCAGACAAGTGGCAAGCTGTGTATACAAGGTCTGATACTGCACACTCAAGATGAAAAAAAGAGAAAAGGCAAGTGAAAAATAGCATTCCAGCGAGAGCTTTCTGGGAAAATAATGGCAAATTACACATGATTTAGCTTTGCTCTTAGCTTTTATAAAGACCCAAGAACTACTATGAACTGAGCGGTGGAGTCCTAATTAAGTCTCCTCTTGATCATCTGGGTTGTGTACCCGGTTCTCCAGCTACATTTTAAAAAAGCATCATATCATCCTGTTTCAACTGCTCTTTTATTTAAATTTCTCTTTTTTTTCCTTGAGTAAAAGGAGGTTAATGTGAGTCATTAGGAATTAAAAAACAATTACACAATAAAAAATAGTTTAGATGAATTTTAATTAGAGCCCAATTTAATGGGATTTGAACCCAGCACACCGGAAATATATAGCAGTAACTTTAGCCGTTAAATTGCATGGCCTTTGATTAAACTCAGTGGGAATTTAGGGAGATTATTTTGGCTGCTTGAAGATACCATGTTTTTTCCATTAATGCCAGAGAAATATATGGAGGGACTAAAATATTACTAATAAAAATAAATGTGAAAGTTGTAAATTTCAAACAATGTAAGACCCATAGTTCATACCTGAATTTCCAAATGGGTATGTGACATTTCATTAAGCTTAAAGCTGAAGATACACTGTATTACGTCTGACCTCTCTAAAAAAGGAACCTAAATATTTCCACAATTTGTCAGCCTCTGGAATCTAACAATAAATCTGAGAACGTGAAAGAGTCTCTTCTAAGCTGAGAGAAAGCGTTCATGTACAGGCCCTAGCCCAGGTCAAATGTGAGGCCGTGCCATGTTCTCCCAGCTTTCCTTGTCCCTGCACTGCCTTCCTGTGGGTGGCTTTGCATCTGTAAAATGGGAACAGTGGAATGCACAAGTTTGCATGGGAGATGATGCGATTAACTAATTAAAATCAACACTCACATTAGACTTTTCCAAAAGTGGCACTTCATGTTAAGAGCGAGGTAGAATTCCCACTGGGATTTGAACTCATTATCTCAGAAATAAGTGATTCCAGGTTGAAGCACTAGGCTGCACGGCCTGTGAGGGACGCCCGCCCCCCCGCCCTTTTGTAGGAGTTCGGTCAGCCACCGGAGGGAGCTGGAAGGCTCTCAGTAGAGCTGAATATGATGCACTGGTAGAGGAAGATAATTTTAAAATGGCATGTAAGGATGACAGAATTTGAACAAAATCCCTTTTATTTATTTATGCCAAAATCTGTGTGAATGTAAAATGCCATTTCGATCATGCTTTATTTATGGCGCGGCTTTTTCTTAAAAAAAAAAAGAAAGAAAGAAAAAAAAGGAGGAAAGAAAGAAGCACGTTGGCTGGGAGCTCTCCCCACAGTGAGCCTGGTTCCCAGTGGAGGCGAGTGACGAGTGACAAGCTCGCAGGGGATGGAACAGGCCTCGGCACTTGCCTGACCTGCCACAGCCGTGAGTCCTGACTCTGCTTGCCTGGCCTGATCTGGACAGGTTGGAAAGGGCTTTGCTTGTCATTTAATGCAGCTAGAAATCATGTCTGTGCCTCTCCATGAATAGAGGGACGTGCAATATGTAAAATTCCTAAGGACAATTTTATTTATAGCTGTTGCAAACAATGTTTATACAAAGTTTATTAAATATGTCACCCACATTGATTTATTCCAACCAGTCTCTTCAATCACTAATATTTATGTGATGGGTTCAGTTGCAACAATTATTTTATATGCTGTAGAGTATGTTATAACTAGGGATTCACCCTGGCAATTATATCAAAGATAAAATGCTTCCTGAAGACCTCAGGGCAGGCCAAGAAGTATATTATTGGACACAAGGTGGTTTAAACTGAGTGCCACAGCACTAAATTTAGAGCAAAGAATGTGGAACATCTTATGCTTAAAAATTAAAGCTAGTTTGATGTCCTTTGTGGAATGCTGTTTTTTCTGGAAGGTAGTAGGCTTTTGTGCACATTCTCTTTCCTGTATCCAAGTCTTGGGCCTGGAAGTGCTTTACTTATATTCTCTGTTAATTTCTGCTGGCTCTTATTCCTTAGCAGCATTTATCTAGTGCCCAAAGTGGGCAGAAGAACCTACTTCGGCATTTACAAACACCTACAAAGGAAACTAGCCACATGTTACTTGTGGTAAGGAATTGGCATCTGCTGTGAGTGGTGGAGTATTGTTAACAAAAAACTCAGAGTTCTCTAAAAAGCCCAAGGTAACCATTGAAACTATAAGAAGACAAACTCAACAGAGGAAAAAAATTTACTTAAAAACCACAATTGAATGCAACTTCTGTTTCCTAAGAAAGACTAAATAGCCTTTTGTTGGCAAAATGAACCTGACAGACCTACTTTGGTTCGGAGAGTAAGGCCTCAGGGCATGATCTGCAAGTAGAAGCAAAGCAAAGAGGTAACTAAACTGTTCTGCAGAAGAAGTTAGCCGTGCTTGGGGGGTGAAGTTCTCTGTGCAAAGGACAGGGAAAGAGTTTGAGACTTCAGCAAAGAAAGGAAGGTGGACAGCCAGGAGGGGAAGGTGCTGACTGAGAAATCCTGTGTGCTGGTGAAGCTGGGGACTGACCTTTAAACCCAAGTGTTTGTCATGTTCAGTTTAAAATGTTTCGCTCCCTTGTAATGTCAACTTCTTGCCTTGTCCCAGTTCAGTGCTTTGGAAGGGAGAAGTCCAGGCGGAAGTAAATAGTTTCAGTAAAGCACATAATGATAATCGATAAACAAATATTTTGGTTGAATCAGGAATGTAGACCCAAAGGTAAATAGAAGTGTTTGATCCACACTCACCTTGACACCAAGAATGTCTCCAGAGACTAGGAGGAAATTTTACTGAGAGCCGAGAGCTCATCTTAAAATAATTTAAATCTCAGGACACAGAATGAACTCCCAACCCCTGCCTAAAAGTCAGGCAACATTTCCGCAACTTGAATAACTTCTCCCAGGACTAACTTAACTGTGGTTTGGTTCTGTTTCTTTCCTTTTTTAAAGTAAAAGAAGACAATAAGAAGACACTTCATTTGAAGGCAGGGAAAGGGAGGGAAAAAGGGAGACAGACAGACAGACAGACATGATGGACAGCTACTCTGGCCAAGTAGGGAATATTCGAAAGCGAATAACTCTTCCTCCTTCTCTGTTTAACCATTATGTTTTGTTTTTTTCTTCTAAATGTTTTTTTCTTAATCTTTTCCCGCAAACTGAATCTTCCTCATTAAGTGCCACTAGATTTGATTTTAAGGCTGCCTCGTTTTCCAGTCCTTTCTGATGATAAAGAGTATCTGCCATGGAAATGCTCAGCACCTTGGGTTGGGGAATGCTGGTTCTGTAAAACCAGTGACTTCCACACATAGACTATTGAATCAATGAAAGTTTTGTGGCCCCCTCTTCTTAGGAAAGCCATTATTCACAAGCTACATGAAACCATCTATTAATTAACTACTTATTGAGTGAGGCTGACATCAGGTTGCAAGTTGGGTGAGAGACCAAAAAAAGACATAGATCTATGGAGAGCTTGGACCTTTGCGAAGGAGGAAAGTAAATTACGTTTATCTAAGAGTTAAGAAATTGCACGGACTGATTGTGATCTTTTCTGTTCAATGTATCATTTGGTGCAGAGGAGAGACTTGATTTCAAACTGACTGTAAGAATTTGACTTTGCCTCATGTACTCACAAGACAGTAATCCATGAGGAAAATTTCGTAGCGCCTGGGAAACGTGAGGCTTGTGACTCCAGAAGGATTAAAATCATATTATTAAACTGTTATCCTGAAGAAAATATATAATCAATTTAAAGGCTTCATAGTTGTATGTGGTATAGTGCTATAGGATCTTCTTATGCTTTTCCTATGGAAATCTTGGTTTGCAACTCTCAATAAAGAAGGCTTATTCAGCAGAGCCCCACAGGGCCAATATTAAGATAATATTGCCGACAGAACAAGATTCCCCAAATTTGTGTGTCCTGTAGGACCATGATGGTAGCATGTTCGGGGGCCTACTTTATATATTCCCTCCACATTTCCAGTTCCATTGAGTTATAATCTGCATTGCTATCTGATTGCCACAATTCCTTGATATATGAAATCATAGTGGAATTTCCTTGGAATTATATATCTTAAGCCCTGATCTCATTCAATGACTTGCAGATGCCTTAACAATGATGGTCCACTGCGAAAGGCATTACCGCAGATTACCTCCCCTTTGATTTATTACAGTGTTGTATGGAGTTTATTAGCAGTAGAAATATTAACCTAGCCTTCTATAACTGCCTCTTTATGAGATCTTTAGGCCACTTTGTAAGAAAAGGAATTGGTTATTCTTTTTGCGTTTTTTTTTTTTTTTTGGTTTTTTTTGGTTATTCTTTTTGTTGAGACAGAGAGTCATGAGTGATGTCTGCCAGGCTCCAGACAAATCATGTAGAGGACTATAGTCCTCCTGATATGCATCTTGTTCTAACCATGTTGTAAAAGTCCATGTTGTGCTGCCTGCTCATTTCTCCCAGGAACACAGTGAACTGGGAGAGAGAAGTGGCCACACATTCCAGTCTGCAGCTTGCCTTGGCCTTCGTGCCGTGGCTGGCCGTGCATGTGATCTTGGAGACTGCGACACAGACCTATACAAAACTAATTGTTCATGTGATTTCCTTTCAGAGCCACTGCAGATGTCCCTTTCTGTAACAACTTAATTAACACTTTAAAATAATGATGCATTAATTAATGCCAAATTACAATGAAAATCCTGGAGAATTACACTTTATATCAACATTAATGCAAAATGAGTTCCTCCTGGATAATTTTTCTTACAATGAATACAAAAAGAGATAATACTAATTAGGCCATCAATTTAAATTTACCATCATTTCTATCCGTGTCATTTATCTGTTTCCCAGCACAAAACAATTGTGGCCTACCATATATTGGTACAGCAGTAGGGATGTCTGCATAGAAACCACACCTGGGTCATCTTTAGGGTTTTTGTGACATGAGCTTGAATTTTGCATTTTCTATCTCAGTTATTGAAAACAAGGTGTGGTGTGTGTGTGGGCGTGTGAGAGACAAAGAGAAAGAGAGAGAGAGAGAGAGAGAGAGTGAGAGATCCTAAGTAAGATAAAATGTTCTAACTTGAATAAAGTAAAATACCCTGTTTTATAATAAGCATGGCACAGGGCATTAAGCTTCACCTATGGAGATGCATATAATTTGGTTTATTTCCACTCTAAGGGTCATGAGCCAGGAGTCAGAAGACCTGGAGCCTCTGCAGGGTCATTTGTTCATGAGTAGACCTAAATCCCACCTGCCCACCTCCAAAAGCGACACCATCTGGACCTGTCACAGTTCATGTTCACTGTTTTAATACGACGATGCTCTTTTCATTTTATCAGCAAGGGAGAAGGACTCCAAAGGTTAATTCTGCAATGTTTACTGAAGAAGGAAGATGTGACAGTGACTCTTCTGTTGCAACTATTTTCTTTGTGAAGTGGCCTTTCACACTTGCCTTTCATCTTGAAATGCACTTAGTTCCTGGAACAGTTGAAATGTGCAAAACATTTTATTTTTGAGTCAAAACACCCTGCCTAAAGACCTTCATAAAACACTTAGAATTTTATTCTTGTGGAAGTTTTCTTGGTAGTAAGAGAACGTGTTAGGGCACATCCCTTGGGGCTTATTCTCAAATTGTACCCTTTTTGACAAAGAACTCCTAGATAATGGGGTTCTTGCCTCTCATATTTAGGAATCCTGACATATATTTTGCAAAAGTGCTCTGAAAACACTTAATAAAATGGTCAATTACAGTACACAAATGGATATGGAAATTTGCCAACAAAACAAAGAATCTTCTAACAACAAGACTCTAACTTGCAGAATAGGTAACTTCAGAGTGTGGTTCAGACCCTGGTACCTCCAGGGCATTTCCCTGGATGTGTTGCCCCCTTAGCGCATGTGAGCTACCAACAAACCCCTGCTGAAGATCCCTTTACCCTTGTAGTAAAGGACAAGAGACATTGGGCTCTGTGTAGTTTAGTTTTCCCAAGTCCTAAATCAGCTATGGAAATTTCTGCTTGCCCAGGTGTTCTCAAAGAAAGTAGGCAACTGGCCTAAATGAAGTCTGGCAGAAAGAAATTAATTTTAAAAAATCAATAAGTTCTGCCTTTGTTTTTATTCAGCTTTAGGGGAATACATATCAGTGACATTTACCTTGGACTATGTCTCCATGCCTGAAATAACAAGAACATGGCAGAGTGGATCAGGTGGCATGGGTCATCCATTCCACCTCCTCAGCCTGGTGGACTGCCAGGCAGTAGATGATGAAGACAGCTGAAAACTGACCTTGTAGCTATCTGGTATCATGTTGTTATCCTTCAACCGTATGTATCTTTCAGAGGTGTCAGAATGATGTAATTCAACATATTTTCTCTATCTGCACCTGTGGAGTTGTTCATGAAGCTGGTAAAATCAAGATAGCTCATCATATTTGTTACTAATTAGGTGCTAAAGATTTCTTGAGACGATATCAGAAATTGGAGAGCACATATTCATTGTTTATAGCCCAGCACTTCGAGTTATGCTTCTTGCTTTTTCTCCTTTGAGCAGCACTTTTATATCCTCTCTCTCCCCTACCCCCTTACTAGGAAATAATAATAATAAAGATGGTACAAGCTTAGGAGCATTTTAAGGTGCAACTGTTACAGGAAGATATGGATTGTGTCATATCACATGCAAATGAATGTTTGAGGTCAGTCCTTTTAATAGTCTCTCAGCAAGATTATTATAAAAGATAAACTATTTCAGTTATTTCTTACAGTTGATATAATTTAATCCTTCTAGTTTCAGGTTTATTTTGAAATAATTGGATAGTGAATGTGACGGCTTTCAAATATTCGTTTGTATTAGGTTAGAAATAGCAGCCTCATGAAGAAAAATAGCAAGCCTCGTTATTGAATAATATTCCTTATTTTCTCCACCCACTTTCATCAAAACACAGAACCAGCAGGAATGATAGATCCTTGTGGTTAAGTCTGAGCCATGGAATTAGGCAGGAATTCAAGGCCCAGCTCTACCTTGGGCAAGCTACCAGATCTCTGTACAGCTTCAAAGTGAAGATAATAATACATGTGATTTGAAGATTGAAAGTGCTTAAAAGTGTTTTATACACCTAGTCCAGGTTCTATCAGGTATTTGAAAATTCACTCATTGGTTCTGCCAACATTGATTGGGCACCTAATGTGGTAACACTCATAAGCCTCTGTAATAAAAAGAGGAAGGTAAAGTCTCTAGCCAAAAGAATTTCACAGTGTAGAGGCTCATCTAGGCACGAAAGTAGATAATTAAAATACACTGTGCCATAGAAGATCTATGAAAATATTATAAAATAACAAAAATAAATAGAGACTAAATGTGAGGAATTTGGAGAAGGAACTATATAGCACATGATACTGAAATACCAAACAATAATGGCAGCACTGTTAAAAGAAGCAAGGACAGATACAGGAAAGAGGTGGGTTCATTACGTGACAAAATACCCCAAGTAGTTGGATATGGCACACTTAGGTTCGTAGCAGTCGTGTGACATCACATTGTTCAGATGAGGCTTTATATAAACTACCAAGTAACGTATTTATTCCGATGTGTAATTCTAGACAGTTTGGCAGATGGATCAAAAGCCTTAAACCTTTAGGTTTGGTGTACCACAGCATCGCTATGTCTAGGGATTTATCTTAAGGGGACTGACATGGATGTGAATGAATATTTTGTTATGAGTTTCTGATTTCTACCAAGATGAAGCATTAGCAGAGATACTATATATCCTTGCCCAAAATCAATCGAGAAAGAGATCCTAGGAATGAACAATGAAACAAAACTGCAGGGATCCAGTGGGGAAACATAAAGGACTTTTTTTTTTTTAAATAAAGGACTTTTGACTTTTAGGCCTGTGGCAGTGACCGGATGCGGGGGATGTGTGTGTGTGTGTGTGTGTGTGTGTGTGACTGGAGATACAGGGAGACTGGATATGGCAGTGAACACATGAACTGGAGACGAAAATTTTAATTTTTGTTGTACTTTTTCATCCTAATATCTGGGGTCTTTAATGCCTGCCACTTTGCAGATGGCCCAGACTGGATTCGGGAGGAGGTGAAGAATCGGAGTGAATGGGTCCCTATCCTTCCGTTCTCTGCCCTCCACTCTGAGCCTCCAGGCTGAGGGCCTCTGCGGTTGGGAGCTGGCCTCCTGTCTTGGCTGCTTCATAAAACCTTTCTGAGAGATGGTGCTTGTTGGGGTTGCAGCAAGAAAGGGATCCACAATGATTCTGTATTTGCACAGGTCTCTGCTTTGGCTCCTACTTCCCTTTCGTCTTAAACTTTTCTCCTGTGGCCAAACTGGACTTTGGTACTTCAGCTCTTCTACTGCACAGACAATAAGACAGAACAGTTGACACTCCAAAGAGCACTCACAGGTCTAGATCACGAGCCTAAGGTGACGTTCAACAACTTAACAAAACATGTACAGGACATCGGACAAATACACTTTCGGTACATAAAATTTTTAGGATTGATGGGTGAATAATATAAGTAGGAAAAAATTTATGTAATTGGAAAACAGGACTTGGAATGATAAAAGTGAGTAAAGAGTCAGAGCAACGGGCCTGGGGATTTAGCTCAGTGGTTAGAGTGCTGGCAAGCCCAAAGCCCTGAGTTCAATCCTCAGCACCAGAAAAAAAAAGAAAAAGTCAGAGTAACACAGTTGAAAAAAACGTTAATGAGCTCAAAGATGAGCTTGAGAAACTCTTCTGGAAGGCATCAGGCAAGAGTGAAGAGGTGAAGCACAGCAAAGCCAAGAGTTATGGACGGAAGTGCTATTACCTGGATACAGAGTCTCTGGAAGTAAAAGAAAAATAGGACAAACTATTTAAAGAAATAATGGAGAAAAATATCTTGGCATTTTTGAAAAGTGGAAGCACCAAGAATGAGGACTTAGAGAACACCAAACAAGGGAAGTAAGGGAAACCCCACACAGGCAATAAATAACAAAGACAAAAAGCAAATCTACTACCTCCCAGAAAAGCAGTTCACCCACAGGGGAAGAAGAGTGAGATTAATAGATTGCTCCAAAACAGTATTGGATGGAAGAACACAATAACATAGTATTTTTGAAATCTTAAAAGATTTAATTACAAAGGCCTTTACCGTGGCATTGCTTGTAATAGCAGAATGTCGTGCATGACCTGAAATTCCATGTAGTGACATGGTCAGCCACTTAAAAGTTCGGATTAAGAAAAATGTACAAAACCCTAAGAAGATGTTTGCAATAAATACATTGCTCTGTGAGTTAAAGAGATTATGCACAGGTTCAGATGATTCCATTTTTTACTTAAAAAGACAGAAAGAATATATGCAGGTATTTTAATTTTTATTTCTGAGATAGGGCTACAGGTAAAATCATTTCCTTTTTGCATTTTTCTCTATTCATGTTTTCTCTGATGAGCTTTTACTACTTTTTAAGAAAAATATTGTACCTAATAGATATAATTCTGATAAAACTCAAAGCCAGGGTAGATGCTAATTGGGACTGATTTTAAGCCCCAAAAGCTGCTGGAGTTACCACAGTGCAAAGGGGACAGATCCAGGAGAAGCAAACAGGAACCGGATGGCAGTTGGATAGGGGACATGTCAGGGATGACTCTGAAGTTTCCAGCTTCTCTGGTATGTGACTTATCAATTCCTAAATTTAGGCTTGAAAGCACTATTAGCTAAACCTTTCTAAAGAAGTGTTGTGATACAAAAGGCAGATATTTATACTATATATCCAGCAGCTCCTTCTATGAAAGCACTTTTGAAGCCCATTTGTAGGTACGCCTACATTGCAAGCCACAGATATTTTATTTTCAAGAAAAACATGTTCTACAAACTCTTTCCCCACCTGTGTCATTAAGCAAAAGCAATTGCTTTATTCACCACTAACCTCTGCCTGAGTTCTTTTGAATGCGGGTTCAAAGGCACATTCCATGAATATATCTTTTTCCCACGTGTGTTGAAACCTGCTGGCAAAATGTGTGTTATTTCATTCTCCTATGGAAAAGTGCGCCAAGAATAGACAATTCACAATAGAAACAAAGAGCCAATATCCATGACAAAAATTGTGTAACTTATAAAATATTAAATCTAGTTTTAAAATGGCAAAAACTCTTTTAGAAAGATAATGCACAGTAGTGGCTTGTGTGTTGCTGAGATGACCATTTTCTCACATGATTAGTACACTTCTAAAAAAAAACTTTAGCATTATATGTGAACAACATTAAAACTACCTTTTGTTTTCCTTTGAATTCAAAATTCTACTTCTAGAACTCTACACTAAGTAAATAATTGAGTGTATACTTAAGGATTTAATTAATATTTGAGATAAGCAACCATAAGATAATGGCTAACAGAAACAACCTGCTGGAAGATAAAATAGGTATAACTCTTTAAGACATAGGTATAGGCAAGGACTTTCTTGAGAGAATCTCACTGGTACAAGAAATAACACCAAGAGTCAACAAATAGGATCATATGAAATTAAACAGCTTCTACACAGCAAATGAGACAACCAACAGAATGAAGAGACAACCTACCGAATGGCAAAAATTTTTTGCCAGCTATTCCTCAGACAGAGGACTTACATCTAGAATATATAAAGAACTCAAAAAATTAGACTTCTCCAAATAAAAGAATCAATAAATAGGCAACTGAAATGAGTAGATACCTCTCAGAATAAGAAGAAGTACAAATGACCAATAAATACATGAAAAAATGTTCAATGTCTCTGGATATTTAGAAATGCAAATTAAAACTACATTGAGCTACCATCTTACCCTGGAAAGAATAGCTATGATCAACAAATCTAATAATAACAAATGCTGGCGAGGTTGTGGGGAAAAAGGAACTCTTCTACAATGTGGATGGGAATGTAAACTAGTACAACCACTGTGGAAATCAGCTGGAGGTTCCTTGAAAAGCTTAAAATGGAAATTCCATTTGATCCAGCTGTCCCCCTTCTAAGTATCTTCCCAAAAGCACTAAACTCACCATATTACAGGGATACATGTATACCCATGTTTGTAGCAGTACAATTCATAATAGCTAGATCTTGGAAACAGCATATATATTCATCAACAGATGAATGGACAGGAAAATGTATTTATACACAACAGAGTTCTACTTTGCTATAAAGATAAACTTGAGTTGTTCATATAGATAAATGGATGCAAACTGAGAACCTAATGGTGGTGAAATAAGTCAGACACACAAGCTTAAATATTGTCTCGTTTCTGTTATATGAGAAGATCAACATATCTATGTATGAGAGAGAGAGAGAGAGAGAGAGAGAGAGAGGGAAGGAGAGACAGAGAAAGCAAAATAGAAGAAAATAGAAGATAGATAAATAGGAAGTAGGAAGAAGTTCAGATTATTCCCCCAAATTCCTACCCCATTGTTTCAAAAATATTTTAATATATATGCTAATTTGTTTCATTTGTACAACTAGTTTCTCTTAGTTCATTGAAAAGAAAGTTTTGTGCTATTACCTGTTTATTTCTTCTTTTTAGGAGTCTTTTTTGTCTGTCTCATTCTCTGAGTAACTACTTTTAAGATTATGGTACCCAGTGAATTAACTATTGTTACTCTCTTATTGTTAAAAAAATTTTATTCTTTCATAAAATCAAAAATAATAAAATGACTAAATAAATTGTATATCTACTAAAAGCACATTTAAAAACATGTAATGTTTCTGTGCTAATACTGATACTTGAAGTGACAAAACTATATCATAGAATTTTTATTTTTAAAATACTTGTCATTTTGGAAGTACGGAGAACTGAGACTATAGAAACTAAAATATTACCATTTATTTTCTTTGTATGGTTACATTCTTGGTGATTTACTACTATCATCATCATTATTGTTGTTGTTATTCAGAGTTTTTCAAATTTTCTAAAGTGAAATATAAATATTTGAAAATCAGAAGCAACCAATACAAGCAATTACTCATAATTTCCAACATTTCTTCCAATATACCAACATACACACATACACACTACACTCACACCACTATGTAATATACCATACAAACAAACACACATAAGGAGATATGAAAGGCACAGTTATGAAAATCAATTCAGTAATTTAGGAGAATTACCACATAGCCATACTCACGTGTTTATTTAATGACAAGGTTGTCTAGAAATTACACATCACTTAGTCAAGATTTACTGAGAAGCAAAAATCCATAACACGTCAGAGGTGAAAGGGATTGAGAAATAATACAGTCTAATGAAATCCACATTTTACCAGTGGGCTTGGTGAGAATTTACTTTGACTGGATGGCAACGGGAAGCCACTGATGGTTCTCAAAAGCAAGAGTGAGACGACTAGATGACTTATGGCTGGTGGGTAAGTTAATAGTTAAGGGACAGGACTTCACAGCAGAAGGCTATTTTGATCTTCTAGGCATAAAGTAATAATAAAGTCCTGAATTGGGAGTGTGGGGCTGGAAACCAGAAGAGATTTAGCAAAGTATGTAGGAAGTACAATTTATATAGTAGAATCAAATTAATTGTGGGCAAAAGAAGAGAGAGGCTTAACTACAACTGAGTTTTCTAGACTAGGTGACCGCAGAAGTCTATGGTATTGTCTAAGAGAAGCTATCAAACATTTGTCCACAAACTCACCACAAAGGGAGCTTTTGCTAGGTTTATTGACTAATTTAGGCTCTTTTTCTATCTACTTCTATTAATTCAGTTTATTGACTAATTAGGCTCTTTTTCTATCTTTTCAGGAATTGAGTTTGTACTAATGAGTGTTTACTTTGAGTTTCATGTAGTTTTGAGAAACTTAGAAGACAATGGACATGTATGTTGGACTTTAAAGATTCATGAATATAATTTAATTTCGTTTAATAAACTAATTTAATTGAATACAATTCAATTTAATTCTATGCCAAAATGTTCTGTGACATTTTGGTCTAGGCCATTGCTTTCACAGCAACAACACCAAAAGTAACTCTCAAGGAAATATAACTATTTTTAAGTTTTTACTTTCTCTCCATTGGAAATTAATTTGAAATGTCTTAGTGTAAAGGTAGAAGATATTTTTGTTTCAGTCACCAGCTCTAATTAGTTGTTTTTAAACCAATACATTTTCTTTACTTCTTTGGACTCCATATGTTCTTCTCCACTGAGATGTGAATTGATGCCCTCATGGAGACACAGTAAACAGGCATACTCATACAGCATATGCTTTTTTGCAAGCAGGTCCTATTGACATCACCATGCATATGAAAATGATCTTAAGAAAGAGAAAATTACAAAAGTAGGGGATGGTAAAAATGCATCCTTCTGTTTTACTAAATTTCTTACAGGGTCAACAGCCTTACATCTTGACCAATCTTAAAAGCACTGGACTCTAGCCATCCATCAATACTTCTGCCACACTCTTACCAAGGCCCTCTTTGCCCCATAAGGGAGCTATTTGGTCTGGAAATATATTATAAAATGTTTAAGTAGTTGTTAATATATTTTGATGACTGAAATATAACAGTGTTTTTAGTAAGCTGAAATTGTTCTCCCTGTAGCTTATTTTGATTGACCCTAGTTCTACCTTATGAAGCTGGGTCTGTATTTTATATTCTAGTTTTTTAATGACTAAGGTCCTTCACAGTGTTTTCTTCTTCATTGTTTTCTCAAACTCTTAATATGACTCCATTCATTTATTATACTGCTGGTTCTTTTTTGAATGTGGAGTAGCTTGTTCCATATCTATTTTTTTTAAATAAGTGTATTCATTAAGCAATAAAAATAAGAGCCTTCTTAACAATTTCTAAATTTGATAAACAACTGTCTAAAACATACTTTAAAGAAAGTTCTTAGAAGTAGTCCTCCCTGCCTCCATATGTGTTTCTACAAGATGTGATTTCCAATCAGAACCGGACTGTGTTGGTTCAGGTCCTTTGATAAGCACATGCCCTCCCAGAATTTCCAGTGCAAAAGATGCATGGAGGGGCCTCCCTGTGTGATCTACAGAGACAGATGACAGTGTGCGCCTTCAGCCCGAGATGCAGGTCTGATACTTGGGAAAGAAGAGAGGGAAAGAAAAGAGCCTGGGCGGGAAAAGTCACGGGCCTCAGCACTGCACACAAACAAAATAAACAGAATACATGCAAAGCAGTAAAACAGGTGCTGGGCTCAGGACTTTGCTCTCGTGAGACAAAAATAACAAAATACTCAGGGCCTATCTGTAGTCGTGAGGCAAAAAGCAAACAAACAGAACACCCGACAACACTTTTTCATGCATTAGTCAGGGTCCATTTGGGAAAACAAAACAACTCACAACAGATACTTCTAGGAGATAAAATTTTATGTGTAAAAACTGCGGATGTGTGTTAGAAGAGCAGGGATAACATCTTAGTGTATTTGGATGGCAAATTATTGCAGACTGAGTAGCTTATCAAGGACAGAAGATTATTTCTAACCATTATAGAGGATGGAAAGACCCAGATCAAGGTGCTAACAGATTCTGTCTGGTGAGGGCTGGCTCTTTGAATTCATAGATGAGCCTTTCTGGACACTCACGTGTGTGAGGTGCAAGACAACTCTCTGAGATCTCTCTCATCAAAGCATGAATTCCACTCATGAGGGGAGAGTCATCATTACTTGATCGTTTCCTCAAGGCCTCACCCATGATTTTCATGCTGATGATTAGGTTTCTGCATATCAATTGTGTGGAGACCACAGCAGACCATATCAAAAAAGAAAAGAGAAATAAAGGAACAAAGATAAAACAAGGCAATGCCAAGAGATCAAAAGCTAAGCCGTGGGGCTGTAGTTAACGGTTGTCCCTTCCGCTGCCTGCTGGAGACAGTATTGGAGCTGACTGTGAACCTGTGAGAGCTGTACTCTCTGGGCCAAGGCTGGAAGCAAGGGAAAGTGCTCTCTGTGTCCACTCTGCCAGTGGGTAGAATCAACCCAGCCTTGTGCTGAGCAGCTGCTGACAGCAACTGCCACCATCTGCCACATGATGGGATCCAGAAGGAGGAAACTTTGCTGCTTCTGCTATCTACTTATCTCCTACTAGTACCTGCTATGAGTACGGCTCATCAGGAAGAAGGCTGCAAGGAAGATGAAAAATGGTTACTGCACTCAGACTTCTAGCCTTCGTTGGCATATGAAACAATATTCTGGAAAAGTGCAGAAAGATGACAAAGAGGAGAATGACTAGCATAGCACGGATGCTAGTATGGATGGATGCCAGCCACCTAAGAATAAGGGGTTATAGTCTAGCATCAAAGTGAAATTTGGACTCCATGTAGAAAATCTAGTCTTACTGAATTTTGATCAGGATTTCCCCCATTGTTTATTTTTAAATGACTTTCATGATTTAACATGTAAAACCTTTATAGGGTTTTTTTTTTTTTACTGGGATTGAACTCAAGGTCTTCATATTAAATTGGATCCCCAGCCCATTTTTACTTTTTTTATTTTATTTTATTTTATTTTATTTTATTTTATTTTTTATTTAGACAGGTCCTCATTAAGTCACTAAATTGCCCAGGCTGGCCTCAAACATGCAGTTCTCCTGCCTTGGCCTCTCAGAGAACTGAGATTACAGGCATGTGCCATCACGCTCCACTGAAACCTTGTAGTTTTCAAAAGAACTAGCATTTTATGCCTCTAGAGTATGAAAGATACAAGTAATGCATCCACACACGCATTTATTTGTCTTTAACATATTTATTGCTTTCATTAACAAGTTCTATCTTTGTGCAAACTCCTTCTTTGAGAAGCATAAATCGCTATTTTCAAAGAAGAATCTGGTCAATTGGGTGGGAAGATGGAAAGGAATTAGCCATAGGGTGTATACTTTATAGCCTCAGAAGATCTATCAAGGGACTCAGACTTCTGTTTTTGTTGCTGGTGATACCTTCTTCGCCTCCTCTCTGATTTTAGCCATGGTTGAAAGACAGTTCCTTGAGCCTTTCACCCACCTCTGCTGACCGCGTCTTGCTCATTGAAGACCTTGTGGCAACACTGTCTTTTGCTTTCTGCCTCAGTTTCTCTCACTTGGCAGAAACTGGAAGGAGCAACCGGCTTGTGAAACCAGGAGGTCCCCAGGAACCAGTGCCCTCAGGACTGTCTCTTAATCAACTGGGGACAGAAGCCGATATGCACATGATTCTGCTAGTTAATCTTCTGTCATGTTGTCTTGAGAGTTATTTTCTGTGCTCCTCAGAAAATTCTGGATGAAATTGAGCCATGCGTTTCCTCCATGGGAAACGAACAGCACCCCTTTCTATTGTCCTTTCCCATTTTGTTCTCCCCATTCCGCTTTCATACTCCCTGAGACTACTTCCCTAATAAGTTACATGCACATAGGGCCTTATTTTAGGTGCTGCTCTCCAAGGACACTCAAGCTAAATTGTGAGGCAAATTCATGGCAGAGATCTAACAAAGCACCGTTTTGAGGAATCTGGGCAAAAACAAGAAGTGCTACGTTAGATACTGAGTAGAAACCAAAAGGCACTAGTGATTTGGAATGGATAGAAGAAAGAGGGCATGACTGAGCTCTCCAGGGTCCCTGTCATCTTCCACATTGGAAGAGCCGCTAGTAGGGTTCAGAAATGCTGCCCTGGTCTTCCCTTGGTGTACTACATTCTCCTCTACCAACTCAAGTCTCAAAGGGTTATTTTGAAAGTACAAGTGCCAGCCATACACTTGCACATGCACTTGGATGCAGGAGAGCACACAGCATCTATCATCTATGTATCTATGTATCTATAACCTACCTACCTTTCTATCATCTTTCCTACCTACAGCATCTATCATCTATGTATCAATAACCTAACTACCTTTCATCTATATTTATATTTGTAAACACATAATATACATTATACATAGCATATATACATATGCATGTATATGATTTATTCCGGTGTATTTTTATGTTTAATATCCCATTTAACAGATTTCAGTGTATCATTTAGTTCTAAGTGATATCCCTTCTTTTTCTTTGTGGTGATTGTCCTCGTATTGATGTAATTCTATGCCTTTAGCTGGTTTTTAAATCACTTGTTTTTTTAACTCCCTTTCACCCCTAGAGCTCTAATTTTGATAAAATGTCTAAGTTACACAAAGTAATCCTTTAAGTAATTTTGATGAACTATAATTTCTTAGACTTTGGAAAATCTTCAGTTTTCTTTGTGCACAAAAGGTAGCTTGTTTATTAATGCAGGTTTAGAGCTATAAAAGTTTTTAAGGCTTTATGCCTATTATTTATTCATTCATTTATTAATTAATTTTCAGAGAAGAAACCTGATACTAATATGATTTTAATTGCTTTGCTAAAAATATTCTTGGATCCCTACCTATTCATATACCACCACAACCACACCTTGAATCTTAGTTTAAATTCTTCTTTAGTTAATTGAAATTAGTTTATTCATGCAATTGATACTTATTGCATATTTATTATATATGAGACAGTATTTTAGATGGTGGGCATGTGGGAGTTGTGGCATTTAAGCTTAATTGTCAACTCAATTGGCTTGCAAGCCACCTAGGGGATCGGTAAAGCGCACTTATGGGTGTGTCTGGGTGGGTCATGTAGATGTGATTGTGGGGCCTATATCTGGTCCCTGGCCCTTTCCATTTTGATGCTCTTCGCTTGCTCTGCTTCCCAGCCACCATGAATTAAACTGCCTTGTTCCACCACGTACTGCTGCCATGATGTTCCTGCTTTGGAGGCAGCCATCTATGGACACAACCGTCTAAAACTGTGGACCAAGTTAAATCTCTCCTTGTTTAAATTATGGATGTTTGGTATTTTGTCAGCAATGGAAAAGCTAAATAATACAATATAAATCAAAAGACAAAAATTCCAAGTTCTTGGAACTTAAGCTCTAGTAGAGGGAAGAGAAGCCAATATATAAGATATATATATATATATGTATATATATATATATATATATATTTAAGATAATTGTAAGTACTGAGGATTCATTTTTTTAGATTAAAATAACCAAGATATTTTAAAGTATAGGTTTCTTTTTATAATTTTCCTCTCATATCTCTTTTCATTTTAACCTAAACTCTTTTATAGACTCTAGCAAACCCTCATTTATTATAATTGCTGTGCAATTCTAATTTTTTCAACATGTTTTCTGAATTACTTTTTTTTTATCCTGCAGTATCAATTGGCAACTTCCAGATCCCAACACTGATTGTGTATTCATTCTTCTATCATTTTAAGGTTACCATTTTTAATGGGAGAATCTTGTTTATTCATTCAAAAAGATGTTTTCATATACTTTCTGCCAGGTGCTAAAGAGTACAGAAGTCAAAATAAAAATACTCTGAATAGTAGCTACTTAAATTTTCAATACAAAGCAAACATTTTGGGAACAATTTTCCTTATACTGTTTCCATGTAATCACGTGAAGAATTCACACTTTTATACTTCAGATTTCTTTTTTTAAGTTAGACTTTGATATTTCCTGTTTACTTATCCTTGGACAGAAAGATTTCAATTTAGTCCATGTGTTTGAAGCCAGCCAGGATGTAAGGATTACACTCTGTTCTGTGCAATAGACCAAGATACTGGCAGGGTACCCAACTGCTCATTCAAACTAGAGTGCAGCAGAGCTTTGGCCTAAGTCAGACTTATTCATTCCTTTGTTCATTTCCTTTATTTGTTGGTTTGTTTGTTCACCCAATCAATTTTTGTAACAGAGTCCAATTTGGAGAACAAGTGGAAGAGCTGTTCCCACCTTAGCAAGGGGGCTTGGAAGTGCATGGAACATGGAAGCAACAGGAAACTGGGTAAAGCATTTTTCTGGTATGTTTACCTTTAAAAATGAGTATTTGCTTAGAGGAAATCTGTGGCGCTGACATAGAAGTAGAACGACCTGAATCTGTGGCTCAAATTGTCTACTTGATGAAAGATTTAAGTGAGAGAAATGAGGAAAGCTATGAACTAAGGGTCTTAGTCCAGCTCCATTAGAAGAGAGGTTTGAAAATTTCCTTCCAGAATTAGAATATCAATTTCTCAATTCATAGTAAGTTTATGTTGAATGTAGATTTTTTTACAAAAGGTTTCAGAATGATAGTGAGAGTCTCTTGATTGTTGGTTCTTGAAATCCGCAAGAGACATTTTCCAAATTGTAGGATATATAACTCTTATAAAGTTAATTATCACATACACAGATTGAAAACTGGACTAATAGGCCAAAGAACGTAGAAACATATAAGAAAACTGTACTAAGTCAAGGTACACTTTTTAATACATTGTCTGCACTTAACAGAACTTTCAATGTTGTTCTATAGGCCAATAAATTTCTGCTTATTTTTCAACCTTTATGTTTGCTATTCCTTAGTTAGAGAATTCCTATTGATGTATGATATTTTCCAGTTTCCTAACTCTTACCTTTTCTGTTCTAATGTTAAATGCATATAGTACATTGTATATAGTAGATATTTTTGTTACAAAAATATCAGATATCTTTGTTATGATCTTTTCAGTGTTGTTGGAATTCTTTGTATTTCTTTCCAGAAATTTCCTTTTTATTCATTGCAACAGTATTTATACTTACTGCTTTAAAAGTGAGGAGAAGTATACTAACTGCTTTAAAATCTCCATCTGCTCTTCCTATAGCTCAGTTACTTCAAGGTTGGTCAGTGTTGGTGGTCAGTGTTGGTTGTCTTGAGAATTGGTCACATATTCCTGTTTCTTTTGATGCTGAATAAGTTTGGAGTGTGGCCTAGACATTGTTATCAGCACTTTACAGAGCCTGAGTTCTCTTTCCTTCCTTTGAAGAGTAATGGCATTTTTTATTTTAGCACGTTATTAAATTGATTATACTGAAGCTATTATAAGTGCCCTTTTGGGGGTTACACCTTAAGGATCAGTCAAGGGTTTTTATTTTGTTCTTTATTCAACCTGTATGTCTAATCCTTATCTATACTACTCTCGATCTGCCTGTCTCAGGCATGCATGGCTCAGGAGTCAGCTAGTACTGAACTAAGTTTACCACAGAACTCAGGGCCTTTCTACCAAGCTGTAGTTATTTTTTTTTTTCCTAATACTTCCTTCTAATTCTTCAGCAGCTATTATTTCCCAGAATTCTATCATCTGGATCTTAAGGATAGAGATAGAACAATACTTTTAAAATCAACTACGGCTTGTCCTAAATCCATAAAAAAAACCCAGTATATTCAGTGCACGCAGGTCACTTGTTTTAGTAGTACTGGGATCGGACAAGGCTCTGCACATTTAGCTATATATATTTCTATTTTATTCTGTTTTTTAGTTTTGAGACAGGGTCTCACTGAGTTGTTACGTTGTTGCCTAGGCTGCCCTTGAACTTGCAATCCTTCTGTCTCAGCCTCCTATAGAGTGCTGGGATATTCATATTTTTGGTTACTGGTTTTGTATTTGTCTGTACTTGTAAATAGATATATTTAGGAGCGTCAGTCTGATGAGATTGATTAGTCTTTCAAGGGACCACAACTCACTTCAAGCTAACTTGGTCTTATGTGCCTTTAATATATATTTAAAAAAGAGATGCACTGTAATAATTTTTTTCTATTTTTTTGCACTGTAATAATTTTATGTTTTGTTAAAATATAATTTAACTAAGTTATACATAAATATATAAATTATGTTAGTACATTTTCATCACCTTAAAATGAAACTCTCCATTAGCAGCCCCTCCCTATTCATCCTTCCCTTATTCATTGCAACAGTATTTATACTTACTGCTTTAAAAGTGAGGAGAAGTATACTAACTGCTTTAAAATCTCCATCTGCTCTTCCTATACCTCAATTACTTCAAGGTTGGTCAGTGTGGCCCCAAGGTGGGGCCACATCTCAACAAGCTCATTTTTCTAAGTTGCTACGCAAAGGAACAGCTTCGTTAGGACAGAGACTGTGTGGCCCGTAAGGGGTGAAATGCTTGCTACCTGGCCCTTTCTGACTCATCAAGGAGAGCAAAACTCAGCCTGACCTGCAAATTGCAAAACTACTGACTATACAGATTTACATATCTTGAACATTCCATAAAAATAGAATCATAGCATATGTGTTCTTTTGTGACTGACTGGTGGTTTCTTTCACTTAGGATAATTGTTTCAAAGTTCATTATGTTGTCTCAGTGGGTTAGTCTTTTTTTAATTGCCAAATAATATTCCATTTTATAGATATACCACCTGTTTTATTCTTTCCCCAGCTGAGGAAAGAAACATTTGGGCTGTTTCTAGTTTTTTTGCTATTATGACTAGTACTCCTGGAAATATCCCTACCTAAGGTTTTATGTGGGCGTATGTTTCCAAAGCTGGGACTGAGGCAAGTACAAATGCCACAAAGGTGAACATTTTGAGAACCATTTTATTTTTTTTGAATAGACTCTCTGTGGATTGTTTCAAGCTTTGGTTAATTTCCAGAGCACTTAAAAATATGATTTGACAATTATTTACCGGCATTCTCATTGATTTTTATGGAGGGACAGACTTTAAAGTTCTTACATTTCCAATAAATAGAACAATTTATAAATATTTGTATTTCCTAGAATCCCAATACTTTAAGCACATCATAAAATATTTTGAAATAGAAATTTAAATGACTATGATGAAAAGTAAATATGAATAAAAATTTTAATATTCCTTGTTAAATCTCAAGAGATCAGCTTCCCAGGACATGAGCTTGTCATTTGTAGACTTAGGTCAAATCTTAACTTCTGCTCTGACTGAGATTCCAAAATGATTTGTCAGGACTTATAAGTTTTAGTGGTTATAAATTCTGATAATAAAGGTAATTATCAGTATGTTTTAAAAGCTTTTAAGTTTTGTAAGTTCTACATGTTGAAATTTTCCAACATCATGAGATATTGAGAAATTTTGTATTTGTTAAATCAAGGGTTGTAATGAGCACAATATTGCATGGGAGTTTGGGCCCTTGGAGCATACAGCAGGTGTCAGCAATGTCTCTGGGCTGATCTGGCCAAGCCTGGACAAGCTCATGTTTTCAAGTTGCTACTCAAAAGAAGAGCTTAGTTAAGATAGTGACAGGGTGGCCCATAAGGGATAAAATGTATACTCTCTGGTCTTTTACATCACGAGAGAAGACGCCTGACTCACCAAGGAGAGAAAACCTCAGTTCACCCAGGACATTTGTGTTTCTCAAACCTTGGGATGGATCCAAATCATTAAGCCATATTTGTAAGCAAGACAAATTTCTAAATGCTACCCCAGGAAACACAGCATGAATGAATTCCTTGCTCTCTGATGTTCATTTTGGTAGGTAGGCAGCGCTGGCAAGAGCGTGGAGGGAAGTATAAAGAGTGGAGTGTTTATTCCCCTTATTCATTCTCCGGCAGCTCCTTTCATGTGGGGAGCTCTCTGTGCCCATCCTTCTGGGTTTCCCTCCTAATCAGTACCCCCCTCATTCCCTGAGTTGAGCACTTACTATTTTCTGGGATGTTTAACAAATCTTTGTAGTTTCCTTGAACTCTAGCCACACCTTTGTAAATAATTCCTTTACTCGATTTTCTTCATTTACATTCATTTGAGCATTCATTCCAGCCTTCCTTTTCAGATAGAAATCTAGTCTCTCAATCCTTTCTACTGTCTTTTTCTTAGATCAAAACTTTCCATCTATCTTTTCTCCATATTGAGCTCCTTGTCTTAAAAATATTGTCTCTTTTTCAGCTTATGTTATCTTTAAATTTAGTGATCCCAGTTTCTCTTTTTGAACCAAGTTATTAATTAAATTGTAAAAAGATTGGGGTTAAGAAGAATATCTGTGAACATTAACTAGAACATTCCCTCTCTATCTATTTAGACCATGTAAAACATTCGTTAGTGTTATTCAATCAGTTACTAATGTACTTAGTTCTTGGTCTTCATGCCCGAACCTCAGCTATACTTTAATTTCTATTCTTCTGGTTCCTCTAAAGTTCCATATCAGTAGGAAGTTCAAGACTTCAGTGATTACAAATATGGAGCCACTTTCTGTCCTCCAATATTCAGCTTCTGTCAGAGAGCATGCAAAATTCAGATGTACTTCCCAAATGACAATCTAATAAAGACGGCAGCTTTTTCAAACATGTGTTTATTGTTTTTTGTGATACTGGGGATTGAACTCAGGGGTACTGTAGCACTGAGCTGTCTCCCACCACTTTGTTCAGTTTGAGACAGATTCTTATAAGGTTGGCCGGGTTGTCCTTGAACTTGTAACCCTCCTACCTCAGCCCCCTGAGTAGACGGAAATACAGGTGTGCACCGTGTCACCTGGATATTAATTTGGCTTCCTTTTGAAGCATCTCTTGGCACTCTTGTGACATTTGCCTCTTTACACTTGATCACATCAGTTGACATCGGGATGTATTAACATGTTAACAAGAGGCCTTTCACAATTTCCCTCTTTTTCTCTAGCCTGCATCACATGGAGTATCCCAACCCAGAGAATTAAAATCAACCTGCAGTACCTAGTAAAGCAAGTCCATTGGACGTGACAACATCACACACACACACACACACACACACACACACACACCTTAAAGTACATATTCTATTTGGGAATTTCTCTGTATCTTGATTAGAGATGAGCATCAACAAAGACAGGTTTTTCAAAATATCCCATATATAATTTACTCATAGTTGCTTTTATGGAATTGCTCATCAGAAATCTGTCATTAAATCCTCTCTAGAGAGCACAATGCAAGTGATCAGAAATAAATTGCTGTTATTATTGTGTGTATGAAGATTCATACTTATTTGTATAATTATTTTCAGCCCTAAGTATAATATTTTTATGAATCAAAGTCAACTTCAAGACCAATATCTCTTAATGAAAAGGGCACTGACAGTAGGAAGGAAAGAAAAAAAAATAGATTTCTTCACTTTTGATGTCTAAGCTCTTTGATGCTATGGAGAATGACCAGGAAGCATGTGCAGGTCCACTTCACTATTTGTGTTTCCTTAAAGGATTGACAGCAGTTTAGTAAGCTAATGAAGAAAGAGGTCAATAGGGGACCACAGATGAGTGGGGAATTACTTGTACTAATAATTCTTTGCTATTACTTTTAAGTGCCAAAAGAAGATTATTTTAAAAATGAAAACAGGGGATTATAGAACGTCCATTTGTTGTTATTCTTTTCTTAAATAATGATGAATGCTGGTAATAGTAATAATATTTAATAAGCTCTTACTCTAGGTGCCTAAGGGCCAGGAAACATTTGCAAATATGTACAGTAAATGGTTACTGGCATCACACTGGAGCACATGGTGCGTTGAGTAGCCAATACATCAGTAGCCTTATCTGATGTATTCAGCAGCTTGTCTCAACATGCTAGTCAGGACCAACCTCAAACAGGCTTTGTAGAACTGGCATCTGGTCTGACTGGAAGGCATGTGTTTGGTGAATCTCTTGGACAGTTCTGCAAGGCACCTCCTATTCCTCGGATGTTTGGCAAGTTTTCATGTTCAGCTGGTTATGACCTTGGCTATGCATTTTCTTTACTTTGTCAGAAGTAGCTGTTCATGAAATAGTTTGTCCTACACATCGACTATTACATCTTTGAAGTTTTGAACCGATTTCCCACTTGTGCGATGGGAAATGGCAGTTCTTCCAAGATGACATATGGCAAAGTGCTCTGCTATCGTCGTTACGATCAGCCCTTAATTTCACTTGTCAGTATCAGCTCACTGAGTTCATCTTTCATCAATGTGTGAAAAATAGATAAAATAATGACATTCATATTTCCAAACTGTATGGCCATCCTAAATATGTTGGTGAATTTTCTAAGATTTTTTTCTTAATTTTTTTTTTTTTGCTTAATTCTTACAAACAATGAGAATTGTTGGCTCCCGTTATCGTTTTCATTTCACAGAGGAAGGAGTGAAGCACAGGGAGATTAAGCAATTTACTCAAGATCACAGAGCTGGTAAGTGGGAAATTATGGGTCTTAGATTTAGGAAAAGAGAATTAATTAAAGGGAGAAAAATGAGTGAAGAAATATTGGTTAGACTGCAGAACACAAATGTTTTGCTGAGTGTTTATATTATCTCATTAACTATTAATAGAACTTGCTTTCTAACTTGAGGATTAGATATCGGGATTTCAGAAATGCCAACATGGTTTCCAGAGAACTTTTCTGATATCTGTACTACTCCATGGAAGTGCTTTGTGGCCCCAGAACACATTTTTAGCATCTCAGTGCCTTCAAAAGAAAAAAATTATTATTTTAGCCATCTATGAGGTGAGCTGGGAATTTAAACATAAATTGTTTTTTCATTTCCTTGGAAGAAAGTCATACTTCTAAAAACAAATTTGGGCTATTATAATGACAAGTGTGAGTGTACTTTAATTTCCCCCTTATGTTCTTATTGCCAGCAGATGGAGGTCGAAATTGAATTGCTGCTGACTGTTGTCCCTTCTTATGGCCTGTGGAGATATGACAATTGAGGAAGAACTTAAAAGAATGCCAAGTAGCAGAGCATGAAGTGGTGGGGGTGACCCAATGCCTTGGGAATTGTATGGCTGATAGCATTTGGCAAGAAAAAAAAAGGCACCTTCAATTGTAGCCTTGCAAATAGATTTCAACGTCAAACATGGCTCCACACACACTTCATTCTGGTTTTCTTTTTAATATATGCATTTGCAAAATTATATTCTTCTAATACCTACCTCATAGATTCCTTTGCAAAGTACCTAAACAACTAAATCACACTTGAATATTTTTTTGTAACGGCAAATTTGGGCAGGGAGAGTAGGGGCAAGGCACGTGAAATTTCTTGTCCATCTTATTTTGATTCCTTTGGGCTTATCCTAGTTTTTGTCTGTTCATTTGACCAGAGATTTTTATTGAGGGAATTCTTGGATGACCTTTGAGTTCTGTCTGACCCAAGAGAATAGGAGCCACCACATCATGCATGCTACAGTATTCATTTTCCCAGTCTTGTCAGACTTCACAGCTTTTGCAAGATTCTCAAAGGGGCTCAGGACTTCCAAAAGTTTATGAATTCCTGTTTTGGAGCTTTGGTTTATGGGGCAGTGAAACTTTGTATGTTTGCTTTGATGATTGAGACACAGCATTTTATGTGAGTGAAAACAAGGGAATGGTAGAGAAAAACAGCTTGGAGGGCATTATTACCTTTCCCAATCTTCATTTCTTGTCATGAATTATTAATCATGAGGTAACACTTCATCTGATGCTTTGAAAACTCTCCCCCTGGTAAGAACAGCCTAATTGAATTGGAGGAAGTGGAGCAGGAAGAACTAAACGTGGACGCTGATGGTTTCACCAAAAGCAATTATACACCCTACAGCCTTCTCCACCTGTTTGAAAACCCAAGGCCCACTAATTCACATGCCGCAAGGGAATAGATGGGAAAGTAGAGGAAAAATTAAATTGTTGAGCTGCAAACAAGGAAGATATCTTATCTTCCTTGAGAGAACATCATTTGGCTAAGGGGCATATAGGTGGCTGAGAGGGAGAGCAAGGGGCATAAGAAGGGGTCTGATATACTGGAAATGAAAGTCTAAGCTAGTCCAATCTCTGAGGAGTGCAGTTTGGCTACATAATGAAAACCTTAAAGCAGGTAATATCTCTACCCAGTAATTTCAATTTTAGGAGGTTTATTTTAGAATGTATATCTATCTAAGATTTAGAAATAATTCATAGGTGTAATAGAATATGAAACAGTCATTAGAATCATGATATAGTCGTTTTATAAGTATATTTTGTTATAGTTTGTCTAAAGAAAGGCAATAAACCGATATATATGTATACAGAGCAGAGTAAAATCCTACATTGATAAGAAATGTAATACCATGGAGTCAGAGGTATGTGCCTTAAGGGCCGTTTAGATATCATATAAACATGAAGAAAAAATCCTAAGAGGATATACAGAAAAATAACAAAAATGATCCAGTGAGTGGTGTGGGTTTAATTTGGCTGTGCTCATCTTCATTTTCAACTATTTTTCTACAATAAGCATCTACTAATTTTGTCCTTCAATGTACTAATAAGAGTTTAGACAATAGATTTTTTGAAATTATTCAGTCCTGCTCAAAATGGCCAGTCATATCGCGCTAGGGCAGTCCTTGCCAACGCCAAGCCCCAAGGGCTGGATTCCACCTGCCGGGTGCTGGAGCAGACAGAGGCAGCAGAGGGGACCCTTTCCTCCCTCCAGCTAGCAGGCAGAGGGTGTCGTGGGCCATTTCCCAGGCCTGGACCACTCCCTTCCGTATACACCACAGGTCAAACCAGGAGAGTTTCAGCCAAGTTTGAATCTTGGGTTCTGCCGTACTCCTAACTCCTAGCATAACACTCCATCCATGACCACTGAATCAGTAAATCATTAAACAAATGCTTAAGTGAAGATCATCCAAAAAAAGGACCAATCTAGCTATCCTGGTTTCCCAAAAAAGAAAACCTAGTGAGTTCTAAGAGTAGGAGACAGATTTTGCCAAAGGTATCGGGAATAGAACAGGCATCACCAATCAGGTAAGAAAAGTGATGCCTTAAAAATTGGGCATGTGAGGATTTGGAAGGGCTAAAACAGAAGCAAGGGCCGTTGCAAAAACAGCTGAAATGCAAAAGCAAAGTGGATTTTTGCAGTTATATTCTACCATTACAAATGACTTTACTGTAGGGATGGAGGAACAAAGATTGTTTAGTTTGCAGAGAAGTGGATTCTCGAATGAGTGAAAATTAAATCTGCTGGATGATTTGAAAGGGAGACAGCGTACAGGATGATTTTAGCCACAGAAACAAGAATGGCCGTGTGCAATGATTTCTATTCAACCCCCTGGCTTCCTGGCCTAAGCTGATTATTATTAAGCATTTATGTGGCATTTCATATGTACAAGTACTTTACAATCATTTATTATTTATTCCTCACAACGTGAGAAAGCCACAAATCAAGGGCAGGCATAAAGTTAATACAATTTTATTAAACAAGAGGGGTGTGCCTAGCAGCAGGCTCAGCTACAACCAGGGAGTGTGACCTCACAGGAGAGAAACAACGTGACAATTACATTTTTTCTTTTGTGTTACAATTTACACTTTTAATCAGTATTAAGTCAGGTGACCCTGCACACCTGGGAGAACTCCTGGGAGGCTGGCAACCTGGTGGGCCGACTCCAGGGAAATGTGCGTCCTTTCCATCAGTGTCCCCCGCCCCTGCGGCAGCCCTTTCTCCTGCTTTCCAGCTTTTATTTTCTGTTTCTCTTCTCTTCTTCTTGGCTGAATGTCACCTTTCTTTCCTTCTGACATCCCCGTTTTCTTTCTTCCTCCTCCTCTTTCTTTTTCTTACTGTCTTTTTTCTTTGCTTCTCTTTCTGCTTCTCGTTTTTCTGTCATTTTCTCTCCCTCTCTCTTTCACACACAGACACACACACACACACACACACACACACACACACACACACACACACACACATCCCCTCCCAGGGAAGGCGGCAGCAGGCGCGGAAGGTCATTCCTTGGTGAAGAGGCAGCCTTCACTGCCTTCTTCTGAGACCTGACACATGGAAAATTTTAACTTGATTTGTACAGGGAGAATAATGCCAGTGTTAATCCAAGCTGCTTGGAAGGTCATTTAAAAACCATTCCAGGTTGTTTTACTCCCACTGCTAGTGTTCTTCAGGCACGTCTCATAAATGCTAATGAATAATTCACCTTGGTAGTATAGACAAACACAGACTGGTGGTGTTATTTGGAAATCATTCAAATTGACTAATTAGTCATTTCTCTTAGATTTTATTTAACAAAGGAAAAGGGACTTTCAGCTATTTGGTGAATCATACATCATTACGTTGCTAAAAACTTAATAGTTCATAGTAATTTAGGGAAGGGCCAATCTAATTTAGTGAGAAAGCCTGAATAGTTGCAACATTTGAAAATTATATATAAACTTACTACATCCTAGGCAGCATTTTACTAGACAGTAAACAAAAATATCACAGCTAGTGGTTTTAATGGCCAAATTTCGAGGAACGGAACAGAATTGTTTATTATTAGCCTGTGTATTGAAAACAAAAAGCAGTAGATGAACTTTCACCCTAAAAATCTCTTTGAATACTAGTATATGTTCGTGTCAACCTACTGTGTGTTAGATATACTAGTCTATGTGGTAGGCATAGATCAGAGACTGACAAGAGATCTTTACTTTTGTGGATGTTGGATTCCAGGTGCTGTTTTATAAAGATAAAGAAAAATAACTGGTAGGTTTAACACATAACAGAAAAATAGGATGACTGGATTCCTCATAATGTCAAGTACAAGGCAGCAAAAAATAAAAACTGACTGTGTGTTTTGGGGTGTGGTGGGTGGTGTTTTTAAATACAGGAACCAGGAAGCACCCATAGGGAAGGTGGCACAGTGGAGAGTGGACTATTGAGAAGGAGCCAGGTATGTGAAGATCTGTCCAAGGAGGTGGACAAGTGAGGCAACAGAGCCCTCAAGAGGAAGAAGCTCTGTGTTGAAATGTCACTGCTGCCAGCCTAGTGAATAACAGGGTGATACTGGAAAAGGACAGCATGGACCAGGGACCAAATTTTGCCTCCTTTTTGCTTCTCAAACTCCTTATACTTCATAAAGGGAATTTTTCATCTCAGTAACTGTATCATCATGATTCTCAGGGACTGATATGACCAGGATGAGTTTTTTAAACTCTGACCAAAGTACCTGTCTCCTCTGAACACATTTCCTGTTTAGCCTGTAATCTTCTTATTCAGGTCAGTAGATATGAGTCCCCAATTACCAATAAAGATAAAACTCGGAGAGTAAAGAAGTCACATTCCTGGGTTTTTAAAGTCATGTTACTGGCTTTTCTTTTAGTGAAAGACAGAATATAACTGAAATAAGGTAATATTTCCTTCTGTATAATAATGTACATTTTTGGATTTTCTCCACTAAGATGGTAGTAAGATCATCAATTGGGTAGATAGAAGCTGTCTGCGTTCTGCTCATCCCGATCTGAGCCAAATTCAGGAAGGGACAACATGCCTCGATTCACCTGCTGTCACTTTTGGAGCTGCGGTCTCTTTACCGAAGCTCCTCTCTCCATCTTATTCCCTCAGGAGGAAGCCAGGGTCTCACCAGGTTAAATTGGTCCCCTTCTCCGGTATTTCCAGGGTCACCAGCCAAGGGCTTGAATCACAACATGTACTTAATAGGAGACGTGGCTGAGGCATTTCTGTAGCTGGGTGGAGAAGGATCTTGCACATAGCGTTACATGATGTATTGAGGCTTTGATTTTAGGGAAGTTATGAAAATCAAAGACTAAATCAATGTTAAAAATTGGAACATAGCTCCTCCATGCTCTTCTTTCCCTTTTTCTTTTTCCTTTACTTGCCTCCTCTTTTTCCCCCTCCCTCTTTCTTCTTTTTCTATTGCATTCTGAATGTTGACTTCAGTGAACCATCACTGGTAACATAAGAGATGTGACGCATAGGCAAAGCTGTTGAATGTCTCTGAATCTCCAGTTCACTCTGGGCCCTCGTTCTTGTCCTGCTGTGGATGGGACACTCAGTCTCTCCTTCTGCATGCTCCCGAATAAACTTGACATCAAGGACTCATCTTTTCCTTGGACTATGCTGCTTCTGCTAAATCCTTAGCCACCGCTTGGCATGTGATCACCTATACAGCTGTTTATTTTTTATGTCCTACCATACTATTGAATATTGATGTAATCTCTCAAAATACCACCTATTGAATGTTATGTGTGTAGTACATTTTATTCAGGGTTTTGTGTCAGCAGTTGAGAGCTGGCACCATGGAATGAGTGAAAGATGAGTAGATTATGTTATGATGTCTCACAGTCCACTTGTAAAAGAACATTCAGAAGGGTTGGAGATTTAGCTCAGTGGTAGAGCATTTGCCTAGCAAGCGCAAGGCCCTGAGTTGATCCCCAGCACCTCCCCAGAAGAACATTCAAACTGGGCACTGAGGGAGTCTGAGGCAGAAGGATTGCAAATTCGATTCCACCTGTGGAATTTAGTGAGATCTTATCTCAAACAATACAAAGGGCTGTGGAAGTAGTTCAGTGGTACAGAGTCCTTGGGTTAGACAATAGTACCATCCCTTAAGGAAAATTCAATAATTTTCTTTTTAAATGCCTCAACTATTACTAATTCTACAAAATTTCCATTTTTTTTCAATCTAGTTTCATTCCCCCCACTATAGTGCAGTACGCTTCCTTTCCACTTTCAAACTCTTCCCCACATTTGCTTGTCCTTTGTTCAAAAGTCCTTTAATTTCATGAGTAGCGTAGCTTATCTATTTCTCTTCCTTATACCAACCCAACAGGACATGCTGTAAGAACCAGCCAAAGACAAAGAGTAGTATTTTTCTAAAATAGATTTTATTCCCTAAAACAATCTACCGCCGGCTCTTAAATTTCCTACTTTTCTCTGCAAGCAGAAGGTTCCTTTTTTGGCGTTTCTTCTTAATTTTCTCTCATTTCTCTAGGAGATTCACGTGTGTGCGTGCGTGTGTGTTTCATGTATGTGAATACATGTGTTTCTGCACATGTAAAAATGTGGCTCAGTTTGGAAGTTTCAGCCTGACAGAGGTGAAGAATAGCTTTTGTCAATGTGAGCAAACAAGTTTTTAATTTTTATGCTGCTTAACCCATTGATCATCTCTACATTTTAATGTGAGGATCTTGCAGGCAATAGATAGAGAAAACTCGCCCTGCTCTTTGTCCTTATTGGCGCACCGTTCCAAGGCCAGTTTGTACATGAAGATTCCAAGGAACTCTTTTACTCTTCTTCCTCCAAACAAGAAAAGGACTTTCATGGCAAGTGAAAAGGACTGAGAACAGGAAGATTTCAAACTTTTAAAAAGTAAAGTATCTTAGAGGCTAGTAGAGATCTATGAATTTTTAAAAGTAATGTACTATGCTAAAGAATTTATGAAAAAATAAAGAGTAGATAAATCCAAGGGTGTAATTTCAGAGAATAATTTCAACTGTGAAGTGCTGCAGTATTGGCAAGTCATCCTCTTACTAAACGTGGAGAATAATGGGAGTTTCGCTTATACTTGACCTGATTATCTTCACTATGTGCAAATTCTGTGATTGAAGGTGGACTGCTAATACAAAAGTGTTTGTTAGAGATTCTTTTATTCTTGTTTTCAAGATCTGAACTTTAATTTGTTTGTATATAGTCTATCTACCTCTGTGTCTATTATCAAGGTGAGCTTAATTTAAAAATATATGCACATGTATACACACTGACATTTATATACACAACAGTCTGAATTTGCAAAATAAATAAATGCGGATGGTGATTTCTTTCTGCAGCACAACCATATATATAAAACTCAGCCAAAGGTGGAGCTTTTCTTGCTGAAGTGGAGGCACATGTTAAAGAGAAGGTAGAAGAGGGAAATAGAACCCAGAGTGGCCTGCATCTTGCTCCCAGCGCAGCTTTCTGTAAACATGCTTTGCAAACTACTGAAGTAGGAGGGAATTGTCCATGTATATGTATAGAATAAGCATGCCTCAAAGTGTTTTTAATAACTGTATACAGTACTGAGTTTATTAAAATATACCTCAGTATCTGCTTTGAAATCCT
Organism: Hystrix cristata; assembly: GCA_004026905.1. Classification (NCBI taxonomy): domain Eukaryota; kingdom Metazoa; phylum Chordata; class Mammalia; order Rodentia; family Hystricidae; genus Hystrix; species Hystrix cristata. The sequence continues at coordinate 74,738 of PVJO010004046.1, forward strand.
ATTCATTCTAATAAACTATTTCCCTTGTGACTCTCTCCCCATGGTTCCACTGGTAGAAGGGAATTATTAGTGCCTAAACTGGTCTACTGGCACATTATTCCTAAAACTCACAGTGCTACCCATGCTGTATTTATGATGTTGTGGGCTTCTCAAAGCCAGAATCTTCTTCATCTTTGTGTCTCTGAGCCTGGAACAGTGCCTGGATTAGAGTTAAGCATGACCATGGATGACATTCATCTTGGAGTTTTAAATAAGAGATACCAGGATCATCTGTATAGCAAAGAGTAGGAAACTTTAATTTGGGTGTTCCAACAATATGCTATTTCTTCCTTCAAACTCAATTTGAATAGTGTGTTATCAAATTAAATATAATTTTTTTCATTTATAGAATAAATTAAAATTATTTTTTCTTAATGCTTAAAATTATATGTGTTTCATTGACATAAGTAAAACGTTTGAGAGATTAGGATCTTAGACCCGTCAAATAATTAGTGTTGGAATTGTTGAAATTTTTTTTATTATTATAATATGTTTCAAATTAGAAATTAAAGAGAAAAACTAGATATGAAGAAGTAATGAGATTAAAACAATCCTGTAATCAAAATTGCAGCTTCTTTATTCTGCCATCTATGTAAAGTAATGGAGAAAATGTGAAGATAATTATAAGAACAAGAGGTTTAATAGATTCTAAAATCACAGGGTTGAAAATTATCTCCCAAGATCCCTCTCTCATGAGCAGTTTGAATGAAGGGTGGCTCTGATTTGCTTTGAATCAAGAAGGTACAAAACAACTACATTTCTGAGTGATTGGGGGAAGGGGCATGGAAAATAAGATTGACTCTTGCTCCCCTCTCTGTTTGCCATCTGATGACCGGTTTTGATTTGCTTTGAAAAATCCCCATTTAATTCATATAAATTTTTCTAATAGCATCAAATCCAGGGCAAGAGAGCAAGCCCCCGTAAGGGTAGGTCTCCCTACTACTGAGCGGCTCGTGCAGACAGTGTGCTGTGATAGATGGTTATAACTCTCCAATAGCTTCCAGGTGAAGAAGGGGAATGCACTTTACATTACAACCTGCCACACCATTCCCATTTCCTATTATTCTGAAAGAAAAACTGTGAAAGAGAACTGCTTCCTTCTTGTTTAATAATTAAACAGAAAAGTACTTCTTGCAGATCCTTTTAAAGTCATCATAAGGAGATTTCGAAATCTCAGCCAAGAGAGTGCCCCATATATTTCTTTTCCTTCTTTCTCTGATTCTGTGGCATGGAAAGGATGAAAGAAACATCCTTATGTCGCAACTACTAAATCTTCTGACTTTTTAAAAAGCCAGGTATGGAAACCGAGTAGTCATAAGATTGATTTCTTAAAAACGCACAGTTACAATTTAAAAAGTGAAAGCAGCTTTTGAGGGGAAATGATTTGAAGCATGCAAAATTCAAGAGAGATCTAAATTAAAATTTGAGTGATTTGAAAAAAAAGTCTTAATTAAAATCTTTGTATGACATTAAGACTGGGATAGATGAAAAATATTTGCTATTTACTGAGAAATATATCAACCCATTATGCATATCTTATTCTCTAAAAATCTTCCCTCAAAATTATATGTTTAATTAAATGCTTATTATTTGCAATATATAGATACCAAAATTGAATTTTTGTTATAACTTATAATCAGTATTTATGCCTCTATCAACCATAATGCACCTGTATACATACACACAAAGAGTCTTTGATCTATGGGGTTTTTTTGGTGATAGAAATGAGGAGTCAAATATGAACACAAGAATATCTGTAAGTGAGTTAAAGCATTGAATGCCAGCACTGAAAACTCAAATCTAAGTTGGGTATTTGGGCAGGAGGAACAAGCACAGCAGACCAAACACTTCTGTCTGGTACCACGCATGGTTCCTCTCGCCTCCTTTCTGGTTAGCTGGTGCCTGAGTCATTCTGATTTCTGATTTTTTAAAGTGATTCTTGGAAAACTATAAAAATCACAAAGGAACAAACAACTCCAAAGTTTTTACAAGCCTACTTCCACACATAGTGTTAGTGTAAAAAGACTTTATTAGCACATTCATAAGAATATTTGTAATTGCACTGTACATATTGGTAAAAACAACCTACTTGCTTATTAATATAGGAATGCACAAACCCTTGAATTCCCTCACTGTGGTATATGCTCCACGACAATAGAAATGAATGCAGAAATCTATTTATGTTGTCACATCAAATCTGTAAGACATAGTCTTCAGTAAACAAATGATTTCGAAAAATATCTACAAAATAGTATCATGTAAAACCAAACAACTCTAGAGAAATCAGCACCGTACGCAGAGAATGTCTGTGAAAAAAACTCATCTTACATGCGACAGTGGTTACCTCTGCAGACAGCACTGACAGAGGTATGAGAGTGGTTCTCAAAGAGGAAGAACCTTGTTTTCAGTATTTTCATTTTGCAAGAGAAATGTGTTTGGGCCTTATTTGTTTAACAAAAGTTTCTTATAAACTAATCACAGGTATTGGAAAATAGTTCAAGGGGGCTGTCACAATACGCTATGTGGCTTTTCTCCTGCAGGCCTTTGGATACTGTGCAGCCTCCACGGACAGGGCACAGAGCCTGACCTTGTACAGAGCTCTCCACTCATGCCGAGAGCAGAGTGCACTGTGTAAGGAGTGATGTGTCTCCTTTCCAAAGGAAACCTGTTTGCAAATGTTTCACTTGGACATAAAATAGAGGTCCTGTGGTGTGTCTATCTTTTCCCCCTACCCCAGTAGTTATGTGTTGTTTTTACAGACTAATGAATGCAAAACACATATTTTTCACAAGACACAATATAGAGGGTTGAATGGAAAATGTGTTAACCAATATATTACAGAATTAGTTTGGGTGATTGGACAAAGTATCCACTGAATATAAATTTCCTTGTTCTGGTGAATCAGCAGTCTGAATGTGGGAAGGATGGATTGAACCAGGTACACAGCAGACAGGATATGTTAATAATAATCCTTGATTATAATAGCTTTTCTGAAAAAACCCTGATCTATTTTATTTTTTCCTGGAGAGCAGGTGCTGAGGATTGAACTCAGGCTCTTGTACTTGCTAGGCAAGATCTCTACCACTGAGCTAAATCCCTAACCTCTCCTGATCTATCCTTGTCCCTGTCAATGGGGGATAGATTTCTTGGATATATGCTAATGTGCTCTTATTGAATTGTGCCTTTTTTCCAATTTGGAAAATAGATTGTTGTCTCTCAGTAGACAGTAAGCTTTCAGAAGACAGGGACCATGCATGATTTCTCTCTCTCTTTCTCTCTCATTCTCTTTTTGTCTCCGCAGTGCCTGATAAGTGACAAACGAATCAGTGATTGAATTAGATCAATACAATTTTTGAATTTATGTGATAGGAGAGGTAAACGAAAATTTGCTAATTTTTCTACCAGCTCAGAAAATAGAAATGAAGCTACTTTGTGAACTGCAGAGCAATTTAAGTCTTATTATTGCTATTTTGTTGACGCAGATGAAAGTAAGTAGTAACTGTATGCCACTCGTTAGTCTAAAACTAAGGGATGCAGTGGTGATACCACACCACAAGTGACATGGAATTTCACTTTGGGGACCTCCACAAGTCTGACCCACAATACCCTGAAGCCCGGAAGTCCGCACGATCGTGGTAGTATTGCTGGTGTGTTGACTGTGATACCTACTTAGATGGTCCTAGGGTGGCCGTAGCAATGACTGGTGCTACGGACCAATTTATAAGTGGAACATGCACTAGGCCAAGCTTTTTTGTGAGGTCTGATCATGAACTAACATAATCTACTTTCTCACTAATTAAATAGGTCATATCTACTTATCACAGAAAACTTGAAATTATCAGGCAGTTTCTGATTATCAATAATATTGGCTGGGGATTTAGCTCAGTGGTTAGAGTGCTTGCCTAGCAAGCACAAGGCCCTGAGTTTGATCCCTAGCACACACACAAAAAAATAATAAATCATTCACTTTAATACTTACATAACTTTTTTGCAATCAAGGTTATATCAGCTTTTCAAAACACCACGCTGAGAGGTCTTGTTTTTTCAATGCTACCTAAAAATATTTCATAGGATATTCAGTAAAATTCTCTGAGTAAATATCTATTATTTAGCTACATTTTCATGGTGAAGGACCTGAATTACAAAAACAATCATTTATGCATGTCAGAAAATTAAGTCATTAAGTGCCCAGGCTGAGATCTGAAGCCACCACTCAAAGTATAAGGAAGTCTGAATTCACAAACCACACTCTACCACCACGTGCATGTTTTACTTATCCACCAGTTTGAATGTTGCATTTCATTATTTCTACACATAGATATCAAGTATATAATGTACGATGGGCTGTTGGATAAAGGGATGACTCACTGCCCTTGTTGCCCAGAGTATGGTATTGATGGGATTCAATCACAGAAACACTGATGCTCAGTGCAGTAATATTAGAATTACAGAGTGCTGGGGGACAGCCCAACAGCCGCTTCTCCTATTTGGGCATCACAACAGACACTGCAGAGAGAGGGAGTTTCACGATGGAGACCTGAAAGGTGAGGAAGTCAGTAGCTAAAATACTGGATGGAAGTGAATATGACTAAAGAGTCATAGCAGTTGCCATTTTAAAAGAGAAAAATATGAAAATGGCAGATAGAAAGGTAAAGGAGAGATAAGAGATGAGGCTGAAGAGATGCCCATAGTTTAGTTCATAGAACTTGTTGCTCCCCTACACTTGCTTTTTACTCCTGGAGTTTTCCTGATTTAGCTCCTAGAGCTACTGCTCGGTTGTGTCTTTTTATACTTGTCCATTCATATTAGCACGCAATATTTAGAGCAGGCACATTGGGCACTGGAAATCTGCTGTCGTGTTCTTACGAAATTTAAAATGAAAATTTGGCTCTTAAAAGTATTTAGTATGTTGAAAAGGAAATTCTCAAGATGGCAGCTGTAAATTTACATTTGTTGAGCTGTTGGAAATAATGAGAATCTCAGGGGAGCTCAAACCCCAACAAGTTATTAGCATGTTCCTGTCGGGTTTTGAGGGACAGTCTTTGAAAAAGTCATTGGAATATTAATGAAAGTTTTATGACGAGATAAAAACCCTGTAAGTAGAACAAAAAAAAAATACATGAACCAAAAATAATGGTGGAGTAGAATTGCCATGGCTACTAAAATATTATTCTGGTTTTCATTAAGCTAAGAAGTGAAATGAATATCTTGTAAAGAGGTAAATGGAGTTTAGCCCAGTTATGTTGGTTTAGAAGAAGCACAAATCTTACTCTCATTTTCTACCATCAAAAATGGTGAACTGAATTTCAAATCTGAGATGATAATTCTACCAAAATGAATATACTATACATATGATACAGGAGAAAAATTGTCAATATAGTCCAAATAGGGCAGTATGTGTATGAATATTATTTAAATATAATAATCAACAAGGGTAAAATGATGGACCATAACATTTTTAGAGATTAAAAACTGGTAAATGTAATGACTAGGTATTAATTTCTCCTTTCCATATATTTAGAAAATAAATACAATTTATTTTTAAAGCAGGTCTATGGGCAGATATAACTGAAAGCCTATTTTCATGAAGCGATATAAACAACGAGGAATTGTATATCGTACATGTAATGAAAACCATAGGTACACTTATCTGCTCTCCTCTCCTTCCTCCAAAACTAAAACCTTCTTATCCTTCAATAGATACTGAGAATTTTGGGGGGCGGGAGATAGAAATGGAAGTAATATCACATAAAGTATATTAACATCTTCAAAGGGAGATGGGGCTTTGTCTTTAAATGAAATAAAATTTATTTTAGTAGGAATAAAGCAGGCCCATGATAGTCATTCAGTCAGAAGCAGGAGAGTGATTGGAAGCATGGAATTGGATTTAGACCCTCGGGGGTCCTGGGTCTGCCATTTATGAGCAAGCACTTTGCCTACCCGTCTCAATTTTCTAGTGTGCTAAAATGGAAACTAAACACCTAACGCCCAGATTGTTGCCAAGATTAAAAGAGTGTGTATGTAAAGCTCTGAGTTCAGTGATACTTGTAAATTTTACCAAAAAAATGGTTAGATAATGAAGGTGCCAACAATGCCTATATAATCATGATGACCATGTAGGAAGAAAGCCTCAATTAAGCGGAGATGTATAGTCATCTCTTCTTTTACAAAGGCTGCTTGGGATTCTTTAGTTGGAAATATTTAGAAACTAGAGGGTATCTGGGAATTTAGCTCAGTGGTTAGAGTGCCTGCCTTCAAGCACAAGGCCCTGAGTTTGATCCCCAGCACCACATAAAACTAGAGGGTGTCAACCTGAGAGAGCAGCAAGAGCTTCTGTACTCAGTAGGAGCAGGAGGAAGGCTGGGGATGAGTCTGGAGCAACAGGCAATTTAAAGTCAAAGTGCTGTTGGGCAGTGAGAACCCAGAATAAGGAACTGAGTCATGGGCTGACAAATCTGGGGAGTCTTCTTTCTTCCTATGTGATCTTGGATACATGGTTAGTATTTACATGCTTCTCAATACTTCTTCCTCTAGAAATAATTCACACACTTGGCCTCCAGGACACTGTCCTCTTAGTTTTCTTCCTACCTTGCTGATTGCTATTCCTGAACCACCTTTGCTCATTTATGTTATGCTCCTAATTTCTGAGTAACAGAACCCCTTACAGTGCCTTCCTTTGAAACTTCCTTTTCCTAATTCTGTGCTCATGCCTAGGTGAACTTCCCCAGTCAGGTGTTTTGAGTATGGACTACACGCTGAGAGCCCGCCCATACTGACCCTCCACCCTGCCTTCTCCTGCGTGCTGTTGGCCATGCATGCACTCATCTTCCACCAGTGCATCTGATCAGGGTCTCAGACTTTAGGTAGGAAGCTCGTTCCACCTCAAACATCCCACACCTTGTCCTTGATAGATTATTAAATTACAGCTTCACTTTGCATTTACTCAGGTCCCTCAATTTAGATATGTCCTAATTTGTATTTTTCCCTTCATACCCTAAGCACAGTGGGCCAAAAATATTCTATCAGTTCTATGTCCAAACATATCCAGTAAATGACCTCTTTCACCACTTTTCCTGCACTCTTATCATCTCGCCCCCTCACCCCAATCCTGGGGTCCAGGTCACCATCTCCTCTCGCCTGGATTGTTACCACAGTCTCCTATGGTAGACTATGATTTTCCAATTGCAATTACTCTCCGACCACCATGTATTCACAAGCAGCAGCTAGAACTACCTTTTAAAAGTAAGCTACCTTTTAAAAGTAAGCTAAGCTCTGGTCAAAGCACTCCAAGATTTTTAATGTTACTCAGAATAAAACTGACACACATTTACCGGTTTCCTCACTTGCTGTCACTCACCTTCTGTCACCTTCTCCTTATTCACTCTTTCCTGGCTACATGGCCTTCTTTGTTCTTCTAACACTCTATATCTGCTCAGGCCCTTTGAACTCGCACTTACTTCTGCCTAAATTGACATTTCCTCAGATATCTAAAATCAGGCTTGCTCACTTCATTCTGGTTGCTAATATTCAAATTTCACATCATCATAGAGGATTTTCTTGGCCAGTTCATTCAAAATAGCATCTCCTTGATGGCCTTACTTTATTATCTTGAGTTATTTTGCTTCATAAAATGTAACACATTCTAGGCTATTACTTTGTTCTGTTTTGTTTGTTGCTATGTGTATTTTTTACAGTACTGGGGGTTGACCTACATCCCCAACCGTTTTTATTTTTTGTTTTGAGATAAGGTCTCACTACATTGCCCAAGTTGGGCTTCAACTTGCACTCCTCGAGCCCCGATTTCCCAGAGTGCATGTGCGAACAGATACTGCTATATTCTTGATACCTAGAAAGATGTCCAGTTTACTTGGAGAGGAATATAGACGTTTATTAAAGGAGAGATGCCAAGAAGATAGGAAGACAGCTTTATCCTATCAGAGGAAAGTTGTCCTCCGGTCCTTCTTTGAGGTCTTTGGAACCAAAACTGAGTTGCTCAGTGTTTCAAACACAACCTGTACTTAGTAAAGATCCAATAAATATCTGATTTAAACTAGCTGCCTTATGGTTTTAAAATATCACTACTTTGTGAGACATTTGCTCCAAAGCCATGTTCTTTTTGTAGAGGGGAAGTCTGAAGATCATGTTCTATGAAAAAATAAAAGTTACCCCACACACTGTTCCTGAAAGACTTGTACATTTTTCTAAAAATATATATTCTGTTACTTTGGGGGCAGAAGGCAATTTCTCCATATATTAAAATAAGATTTTTGGAGCCGAAGAACCGGCTTCTATTCTCCCTGTGGTGTCTACTCTGCCTTCTAGTATGATCCCTCAGCATAAGTCTTGCTAAACAAAGTCAACTACAGGCATATATTAATAGGGAAACTGTTGTTGCTAAAGCAATATTAGCAATGAAAATTAGGGTAATATATTTGTGTCTCTGCAGAAAAAGAACTTTTCGACTCACCTTTGCCTCATAACATTTGCACGTTCATAAAAAGTGAAGTGGGGCGGGACCTTCAAACTAGGAATGGGTCACCTTCAGAGGTCAGGGAGTTAAAATTCAAATCATTCACATTAGACAGGAAAATAGCAGAGCCAAGACCTCGTTAACTTTGGTTGGTAAAATATGTTTTGCTTTTTTTTTTTTTTTGGTTTGTTCTAACCAGATTGTCTCTTGTGGAACCAACTCTGACTGTCGTCAGATGCCCCGGTTGGGATCCTTCATTCTTCCTCCTTGAAAGACTTCTGTCTATTTCCCATTCTCCCAGTCTCCCGGGTCTCACTTGATCTGTTCATTTCAAATCTTCCTGATTAGTCCAAGAAGCTGCCCCTTATAGCTCCAATAGGTATTCATTTTAGCCTTTTCTGGAGTACAGTCCTTTGATAGTCTTGCCCTCATGCTCAGCTTATACATTCTTTCTGTGTGTGTGTGTTGTGTGTATGCATATGGGAGTATCTGTTTGCCAACAAATTTGTCATTTATTGAGAGTAGAGGCAGGATATATAGTCTCATCTTTCATGGTGTGTGTCCCTTGGGGCTCACTAGGGAAGTGGGTATGTTTGAGAGTGAATACTGCATGCTTGTGGTGAGTATTTTGGGCTTTGCCATCAGGAACTGCTACCTACTTGTGTGACATTTTGCTGAGTTTAGTCACAGTAGAAAATCAAAGTGTCTTTCTCAAAGCCTAGTTTCAGGGATTGAAAGAAATACTGCATAGTTATTTGACTAGTTCAGAGCCTGGCAAAGACCAAGCTCACTAAGTGTTGACTGGAACATGAGTGGGCATAAAGTTAGCAATGGCTTATGCGCAGCCGCTGTTGAACAAGATGGAACAGATGCAGTGTTTAAGGGCTTATTCTACCCACTGTCATACAGACCAAAAAAGGAGTTGAGTGTAGAATCAGACCTGAATTCAGCTTCTCCATTTTCTAGCTGTCTGTCTTAAAGGTATTTTTAAAAGACTTTCACAACTTTATTTCCCTCATGGAAACATTTATCCTTATCGCATGGAGATGCTAAAGGATCTGCAGCTGTTACAGAAGAGCCCCTGAAGAGTGAATAAATGTGAAATTACTTGTGTGTTTCTGGGGCTGATCCCTCTTTAAACTCCAATGAGTAGATTCCATGACAACTCGGACCTGGACTCAGGTCTTGTGATAGAGAATTCTATCTAATCGCACAACTCTGCTCTCACCTTTCAACACAATCAAACTACATTTCCCAAGCTTCCTTGCGGTCACCTCTCCAAACAATATGTGAAACAAAATTTTTAGGAATACCCTATACAAACTTTTTAGTCAGTTTCCTTCCTGGAGTTTCTCTTCCAAGGGCTGGATCAGACGGGGATGATTCATGTGGGGATGGTAGAACACAGACAGCTGAAACCCGGCTTTGGAGATGACCAGACAAGAGCTGCTTCAACACCTGAACACCAGATCAGGAATTCGCCATGAAAAAATAAGCAAACCTCTTTTCAACATCCACTGAAAGAACTGTGTCCCTCTGTCACCAAAGATGAGTGTGTTCTAATTTAACGTAGGCGTCTTGTCCCAGCCTGCAAAGCTTGTGCTTAAGTCACATATTAATCACTCTGTGTCAACTTATGATAGTATTTCTAACAGCAGCAAAAAGAGCATATAATTTCTAGGTCTGTTGAGTTGCAAGGTCAAAATGTTACATCTTTTTTTTTAAATATAAGGTTATATTTTTAATATGTTGTTGATGATTTACTTTTTGTCTTCTGAATAGCCTTTCTCATGTAATTTGTTCATTTTCTATTATACTAGTCATTTTAATTATTTGGGATTTGAAAAGCCTTATACATAATAATTATTATCCCTTTGTTATATTTTGTTGCTTTTATAACAAATGCATAAGGGTATAGAGTTATTATGTTGACAAATGTTTTCTTTATGGATTCTTCTTCAGATTTCATGGTTTAAAAATCTTTTCCCATTCAAAGATTATATACACTTTTTCCCTCTTCAGAAAATAACTAGGACTGAAGGCACCCTCTTCTATTACTTTTTGCTGTGTGGACTATCACACCCCTTACCTTCTAATGTACTTAACATTGATCCCTAGTGTCCTTTTAAAATTCAGCAATTTTATCTTACTTAGTTTTCTTTCTAATTAAGCATTTGGGATCTAAGTGATCTGAGGAATATTTTTCTCTCTAATATTCTCTCAATTTGTCAGTTTATCTCTCATGTCTCTTCAAGTTCTTTGTTTAATTTATTAATGTTCTTACCGATCCTTTGAAGATTTCATTAGCATGCTGTTTACCCCTTCAGATGCTATTAGTAAAGATGGTCCAATAAAACAGAGTTAAACTGATCCCCGTTATCTGATTAGCCAGTCTGCACCCTCCAACCTGACACCTTCCTATATTATATTCGTCCTGTGTTTGCTGTATTCAGATACTGTATTTAAGATCTACATATTCAGCCAATTTAAATTAATTTAGCTATCAAGATTTCACAAGATGCTGTATCCAGCACTTTACTACGTGCAGTATCAAGACACAAGATCAAATAATCATCTAACACATTCCCTTTGGCTAATACAATCTTTGTAATTTTAGCCAAAAGTTTCTAGTGAGTCTAATCTGTTTTATTCTTTGTGAATTTAGGCTATTTATTACCAGTGGCCTTGTTTTCACTGAGTTGTATTATCTCCTAAGAGAAGTATAAATTTGCCTGAATATAGGGCTAAAAATATAATGTTGAGAAAGCTAGGAGCTTAGCAGGAACAACTTAAACAAAGGAGTAGTCTAATTCCAATATCAATCAATCATTCAATCAATCAAGCATTCAACAAGTTTTTATGGAGCAAACCATGTGTTCTGCGCAGTCCTGAATGCTAGGGGAATATAGACATAGAAAACATAGTAAAGGTTTTAAGTAAATGTTCTTTTGGTTACAAGTCACAGAAGCACAACTCAGGCTAGTTAAAACCCCAGAGAGAATTTATAGGAAGATTCTGGGATAGCTCACGGAATTGAAGGAAACCGTAATATAGCTATGAACTAGGACAATCAGAAATAAAATAGAAACCCAGAAATTGTTGTCTTAAAGTCATATTTCCATTTCTCTCTGTCTTTTATCTTTAGATGCTAGTTTTATTTTCTTTTATGTATTTGAAAAAGCATCACATGACCGTGGTGGCTTGCGTGTTCCAGCAGCTCCACGGAGGCCCAGCAAGCGGAAGACCCAGGAGAAATGGTGGCTCAGTTTCAGTTGAGTATGAAGACCTAAGAACCAGGAGAACTGATGGAGTTCACCTGAAAGGCCAACAGCCTCAAGACTCTGTGCACTAGCCACCTTTTCATTGCTGGGAAAAAGTACTTGACATGCAGAATTTGAAGGAGAAAAGGTTTATTTTAGCTCACGGTCTCAGATGTTTCAGTTCATGGTCTGTTGCCCCCTAGGGGAAAAAAAAAAAAACTACTCACTTTCTGGCAGCCCGGAAGCAGAGAAATCAAGAAGAGTCAGAGAGGAAAGGGTCTGGGACAAGAAACACCCATCCGGGTTATACCCTCAGTGGTCTACTTCCTCCAACGAGGCCCCAGCTCCTTACTGCCTATTCAGCCACGAAGTCATTAATAGATCATTCCATTATTGCACAGTCTAATCAATTTTCAAAGGTCCCATCTGGGATTACGTGAGTCTTGAGGGGCATGTTTTCCCCAAACTATAACATCTGAGAAGAGCTAATATTTCAAATCCAAAGGGAAGAACTAGAACAAATATTTGAGTTCCAAAGCAGTCTGGTAGGAAGATTCTTTCTTTCTTACTCCAGGGAGGATCAACATTTTTGTTCTGTTGAGAATTTTGACTCTTTGGGTGAGGCCCACTGAACCTAGGGAGAAAAATCTCTTTTATCTCCTTTACTCAACCTATCAATTAACATGTTAATCTATTCCAAAAACACGTTCACATAAAAATCTAGAATAATGTTTGACCAAATATCTGTGTTCTCTGTGACCCATTCAAATTGGCACATAAAATTAACCACCAAGATTAACAACCACATATTGGACATGAAAAACAGAGAGACAGAAAACCTTCCCTTGCTTTTCAGCTACTGTTCAGAAAATCCTAAATATGAACTCTTATTAGCTATCCTATGGACAAATCACCATAATCACAAGGATGTGGTGTTATAAGTGACCTGGACTGGTTACCTGGTTATTTCTTTGATGGAAAGGATGGGGTGAACTACTTTAACTAGCGATCTTGATTTTCAACAGACACACACAGCTAAAATTGACAGATACTTCCTTTAAATAAATGGTGATAGAACAGTAAAGTGAAGCCAAAATAATAAATAGCCACCACACAGATACTGCTCTCAAAAAGCTTACAAGCTATTTAGAGGAGCAAAGCCAACACTGCAATCCATGAGCAGTTTATAATGATGTACCCCACATCGACATATCCAAAAAGTGCACAGTGGTGCATAGAATAGAAAAGTCCAGAAAGCCCATTATAATCATGAAATGCTTCATAACAGAGGAAGAATTCAAACTGGGCCTTGAAAGGTTTAGATGTAAGTAGGGAGATTTGCCAAAGGCTTTAAGGTGAGAAGAATGAGGTTGGACTAAGTACAACACATTGCTGAAAAGAACTTCCAGAGCAGAAAGAAAAGAGGTAGTATTATGGAGTCACTTACTGAGGGACCCGAGGAACGAATTGTACAATATCACCTCGTTTACCTTCTTGCTACATCTTGGATTTAATGTACAAAATATTTGCCCCATCTCCTTTCTTAGCTGACTTTTAGGTGTTTCTTAAAAGTTCATTTCTCCTTTAATTAAGGTGACTGCATACTTTGTCATCCAGGCTTAATACAACTGAATTAAACTAGGAACCAGCTCAGTATCCTTCTCAATTCTCAGGTGACTTATTAGCCAATATTCTTTTACCCTGTAAAGTATTTTGAGATCATCACCATTACTTCTTTTACTAGCCCATTTCTCCCTGACTCTTGGTCATTGGAAACTTTGAAAGAGTCCCATTAATCCTCCACCCCACCCAAAATTCATGATTATCATAAACTCACATGCAGCACTCATGCTAAAAGTCTAAACACATACTGTACTTTAATTGTCTTGTTCTCCTCTAAAAACTTCCATCTGTATTTCATTTCGCCTTCCAATCAGTATGGCGCAGTGGTACATAGTTCACGCTCCTAGCTTGTGACCATCTGGAATGGGCTACACTGTATTCTCAAACTTAATTTCAGTGAGGCAATACTTTATTTAATATTATCATAACTTCCTATTTTTCTAATCACGTTAAGTTACTCACTGGGTTGCTATTCTTTAAATAGGGATCTCGATGCCTTGAATTTCTCCTTTCCTTACAGGTCTCTCATAGAGTCTATCTGTTGAGCGACTTGTCTCCCTTTTTCAGTTGCACTGAGCACAGCATCTCATCTGTCCTAAGCCAATCTTTCCCCTTTATCCTTGACTCCAATTCTTCATCTTGCCTCTGAAGACTGAATCCATCTCTCCCTATTGCTACTGTAAATATTTTCTATCTTTTCTGTTTTGAGGGGTTCCTTCCAATTCTTAGAAACATATTCAAATTTTTTTCCATTGGTCCCATATAGCGCTTTTCTTATTATCCTTTTATTGTCTATTCTTGATTTCTAATCCCTTCTAAATCCTATGGCAATCTTCCTTCTTATGAAATCCAATAGGTCGTATCTTAACAAATCTCTGCCTCTAACACTCTTATCAGTTTGTGCCCCCATGTTCTTTTTCATTCTCTTTGACCCTTCCTATTCTTTTTTTTTTTTTTTTGGTCTAATTTGCACATTCTTTTCCTATTTTTGATGTTCTTTGAGGTCCTTATTTTCTGTGTGATACTCACCTTCCTTGGTTCCACATGACCAATTATTCGGAAGGGTCCAAATCTATGCCATCAGTTTAGAACTCTGCTCTGAGTTTCAAACTCAGATATCAATTTTTCATAGATTAGCTATGTGATTAGCTATACTCCATGTGCCTCAATGCTTCAACAGCAATAAGTACAAATTTGAATTAGTTACCTGAAGCCCCTCCTCCAATAATATCTTTCTCAGCTTCGGTGATCTTACCCACGCAGTCATCCAAGTTAGAAACCTAGAAATCATTCTTTGATTTCCCCCTTTTTCACTAACACACTACATTTATCACCAAGTATTATGAATTGAATATCCAGAATATTTAGCAACGTGTTCCCTAGTCTGATCTCCTTTGCTGCTTCTCTAGTTTAAGCTTTTCTTACCTTTCCCCAGGCCTATCATAATTGCCTTCTAAATGGCTTCTTACTCTTCACTTCATCCACTAAACATCTCCCAAGTTTATTCTTCAGGTAGTAAATGAAGATATTTATCTAAAGTTGGTGTGTATTCACCTCTTCTGTTTCTCTTTTAATGCCGTTAGTGACGTTTTGTGTTATTTTCATGTAATTTAACTTCATGCGCCTTCAACAATGAAGACAAGTGCATCTCTTTCTAATTGCCTTAACAGTATACAAAACTTCTCATTTATTTCCCTGGCCTCATTTTCTGTAACTACAGGAGATAGAATTGAATATAGATCCCCATAATTATGTTCCTTACATCTGTGCTTTCGTTAGCGCTATGAACTTTGTCCAGAACACATCTTCTCCTCTACTTCACCTACTCTACTCATGCTCGTAAACGTAGCTCAGGTGTCATTTTGTCCAGGAAGTCCCTCCCACTTATCCCCTGATTGAGTTAGTCACCTGTATCAGCCAGATCAGTGCAGAAAACAGAATCCACTTAAGGTATTTCAAGTGGGAATGAATTTAATACCAGAAATAGGATGATTATAATGTCACTACCAATGTTTGTCCCAGCCAGGAAAACCTAGAGTGGTAGAACCAAATTAACCTCAAAATCCGTGGCTTAACTTAACAATGTGCTACCTGTTTCCTCTTCCTATAATGTGCTATGCGGATCAGTACCAAGGAATTTACTCTGGTTTACAGTCACTCAGAGACCCATCCTGGCAACAGTGGTGCCTACTGAAACTTGGAGTCTATCACAGGAGGGGATGAGAGATCCTGGAGGATCTCCTGCGGCTTGTCCTGGAATTAACTCTCACAATGGCTGCTCCTTCCATTGGTTAGGTCTGGCCATGTAGTCCCATCCAGCTATGTGTGCAGTTTTCCATGTGTCCAGAAAAAGGGAGCTAGGTATTGGGATTTACTACTCTAAAGATATACAAACTGAAACTCAGGGAGGTAAAGGAATTTCACCCATGGTTGTACCGTTAACACTTGGCAGACCTGGAGTCTGATGTGCCTGCTGCCTCTCTCATTCAGCTCCTTCTTCTCGGCGCCCTCCTTGGTGGAAGTATGCTCCCAACTCCTCTGATGGTAGGCTCATCTAGAACAAGGGAAGGTGAGGAAAATGACAAATGCTACGTCCAAGCGTTGGGACACAGCACGTGATTGCTCCTTCCTGCCTTCCAGAAGCATGGTGTTTCCCAACTGTGAACACTATCTTCAGCCTGGAGTGAAGTGTATGTGGTGTAGAGCTTCAGGCAACCGACAGACTACGTTTAACGTGAGCAAGTTGGAAACTCCTGCTGTTGTGAGGCATTCAGTTGTCTGTTACTTTAGTCGAATTTAGTACAATTTAATGAATACAAATTATGAAGAACTCACAAAATCCAAATGAAACCCCAAGAATCCTGAATTCAGAAAGGACTGGACTCTTAGTCTGGGCACATGGGGGGGAAACTGTACATGGCCTCGAAAGTAGAATGATTTATAGTAAGCATCTTTTGATTATGTGTCTCTCAAAGCAAGATCTAAATTCCCAAGGTGGGAGGACTTATCTAAAGAGAGGAAGGGAAGAATGGAGGGAGGGGGAGAGAGAGAGAGAGAGAGAGAGAGAGAGAGAGAGAGAGAGAAGAGGGAGAGAGAGACAGGGATCAAGACAGAGAGGGAGAGAGGCACTTAGTGGTTCTGATCCAGAATGGTCACATGCTCATCCAAGCCTTTGCCAAAGAGGGTGGGGGCTGCAGAGGGCAGACCAAAACAGTGAGCAGTCTTCCTGGGACCACAAAGAACGGGGAAGTAGTAATTCCCCAAAGCAAAAGACGCTGACACCCAAGATGAAGGGTAGAAGTGGCATCCCTAATAGCAGTCCTTTGAAATAGCAGTAATTATTCATTATTGGCATGCCCTGTTTATCCCCCTCTCTCCTTCATAACTACATAAACCATCTACCCCCTCTCTGCTTCCCCAACCAGGCATCTTTAATAACCTTGTAGAAGTCTTTTATTCGGCAGTGCCCAGCTTCCCATCCCCTTTGCTCAAATCAATAGGAAAAAATAAAGATAATCTACATTAATTTGGTTGCAGTTGTTTTAACATCCCCTGAAACCTTGAAGTTCAGCAGTACTGGGCCAGCTTGAAGAAAACCTTTCTGACAGGAAAGCGAGTTTCAAAAAAATGTTCCCCAGTTTGCTGGGCTTATAAGCCTAGGGCAAGTTTAATTAAACTCAATGGAGCATTTTAAAGTGAAGAAAAAATTAGGACAGCAAGAAAAACGTGTTGATTGTTTCCTAATTATGCTGCGGACTTTCACTCTAATGCATCCCCCCCACTTCTCTCCCTAAATAAAACAACTGGCACGTTAAGTTTGCACATAGAAGATTACATCTCACCCAAGCATTGTGCACAGGCCAGGCCCGCTGCTCCCTCATCCACCACAGTACCTGTGTGTTGGAGACCTTCATGCTTTCAATAGAGACATTTAACCAAATCTTTAAGAAGAGAGAAAAATTCAAGGAATGCATTAGAAACCATCAGTTTTCAACGCTTTTATCAGGGAGATTCCCTTCGATTAGTTCCTCCTCCGACATGGAGTCCAATAAATATAAAAGATGTAGTCAACTGGACACTGTTTTTAAAGATATGATTAAAATTAATTTACTTCCCCATTTTTATTTATAAGAGACATGCATTTTCAGAGTAGGGTAGCCACACTGATGATATAATTACATTCAAGAGGAAAGAAACAAGACCAGCAGTTACAATCCATTTGTTTCTAAGACAACAACCTACTATGTGTCAAACATTTACATGTAGCCTTGTTATGAGTAAGTGGATGGCTTGTGTTAAGATTTGAGAAATAATTTATGGATCTTGGGGACTCCAGAGACCCAAGTTGGGAACCTGTGTGCTGGAACTTACAGAGAGAATTACAATTGCCCAAGGCTTCTAGCCAGTCACTGAGTAGCCAGCATCGGTCTGGATGTGAAGGGAAAGGGTAACTCCATGTATAACACTCAAACCAAAGATTCTCTGAATCATCGACACATGAATTAAAAATCAATGTGTCTCAATAAGAAAGACATCACAAAATTCTTTTAAAAGAAAGAGTAATAGTTAACACCTAAATAGTACTTATTGTGTCCCAGCTACTTCTCTAAGCAATTTACATATATTAGGTAATTTTGTCATCTCAACATTCTTGTAAGGCATAGGCAAATTGCATGATGAGCTAGGGTTACACTGCCAAATTTGCACATAGAGTAATGTTAACTAAATTCCACCTTGCAGAGAACAGAGGGCAAGTAACAAGAAACTCAGTAGTTCCCAACCTTCTCGCTGCTAAGGGCCCCTTTGCTTCTATTTGCCTGCGTGGACACCTGTTCTGGGAAAGATTTTGACTACTGCATCACAAAAGGTGCAAAGAGGAGACTCAAATGAAAATGTTTACATTAATTTTATTTATAAATACATATATTATGCAGAGTTTTAGAAGTTGCTGGAAGAATATGTGTTAGGAAATCACCTTAACAACAAAAAAGAGCTAAAATTGTCCCTCAGTTTAAGTATCTGATGGAGCTGAACTATGACATCTCTTTTGGAAACTGGTATGCTGATATCCTATTCCCTGTTAAAGCCCACGCCACCTCTGTCAACCTTGTTTCCCACTCATCTATGGTTCTGTAAAGCAGCAGATCACAAAATTTTAGGTGAATGTCTTGGAATACCGTAGGTGGTCTATGGAACATCCTGAATTCGAAGAACCTTGGAGCAATTCTGAAAAGACTACTACTGAGTATGGAGATATGGTTGCTCCCTATATCAGCCTCATATGGACTTTCAGAGACCCGTGGAGAATCACTGGGCTGAGATGATCAGCAGTTGCCCACTATCCTTCTTCTGTCCAGACCATGTAGTATTCTCCATGTGAACACTGATTACAGCCAGAAACTCAGCACGTTAAAACCTTAATTATGCATATGGTAGTTCCTTCTGGAAGCAGCAAAGAATAAGAGGAAAAGAATTGGGCTGAAAGCAGACAGAAACCCTGGATCTCCCACAACTGGTTCTGTGAGTGTGGCCACTAGACACGGTTTCCCTGGGCTTCAGCACCCTTACCTGCCAAACACGGAGATAAGATCAGAAGATAACTACAATCCTTTTTAACTCTAAAGTTACTTGCTGCAGAATACTAGGAAAACATTCACACCAAGGACAAAATTACCAATTAATTCAACATTTACCAGATTTCGTGCTTGAAATGGATGGTTTCTGACCAGGAAAATCCCAGTTCTCTACCCTGATATTTGAGGTTTTGAGAATTTTGTTTCCTCCTTCTTTCCCCTTTTCATCTTACTCTTCCAGTGGTTCTGTTTTATTTATTTTGGGAGCTCCCCTGAGACCTCAACACAGTTTTTAAAACTACTTTTTCTTTCCTTGCTTGAAATTTATTCTCAACCTCCTCTAACTCTATAATCTCCATCTTGCCAAAACTCATCCACATTTCACAGCATAGTCAAATGCTGCTTTCCTCTAGCTCTTCCCAGCTCCAATTAGACCTCTGAACCAAAGCCAGTTTCACTCTTCTGTTCTTTGCTTTGTGCCCTCACATCAAAATGTAACTTGCAATGCCTTCAGGTTCAAGTTTCTCGACCTTAGTACTGTTGTATTTGGGGCCAGGTAATCTATCCTTGTGGGTTGCCTGTCCTCTGTGTTGTAGGGTGTTTAGCAGTATTTATAGCTTTTACTCTCTAGGTGCCGGTAGCCCCAACCCCACAGTGGTAACAACCAAAGTTTTGTCCTTTGCCAAATGTCCACTAGGAGCAAAATTTCACCCTGGTAAGATTTTGTGTATCTATCTTAAATTCTCTTCTCCACAGGACTTAGGACAGTACGTGCTAGCATAAATATTTGTAGAAGGAATGAATTAATAAATCATCATTGAATAATTATTTGTATAATGAATGGATTTCTGTCAAATCATTACCATTCGGCTATCTGTTATATTAAGTCCTGAGTTAAAAGAAGAGGCAAACATTTGTGGGGGTTGGCTGGAAAGACTGCAGGCAGGACTGATATTTACCTAAACTTCCTCTCAAACTTGCACTCTGACTGAACTTCAAGCTAAGGAATCAGCAGCTTGAGCTTGTCCTGTGTTTTCCCTTTAGAGTCTCACTAACATTGACCTCTTCTGCTTGCTCAAGTAGTAGAAGGAAGTTGACTTTCTCACTACACAGTTTCTTTGTGTTTGTGATGTTAGCCAAGGCTGAGAACAAGATTGGGAAATAACAGGAGGGGAGGGATAAAGGAGAAAAGACTGGAGTTCAGGAATCAGATTCGGAAAATCAGGCCTGGAGCAATTGTTCTCGCTAAGACAAATCCATTCGTTTCTGTGTAGGTTACACATTTAAGATAAGGGAAGATGTTTAAAATGATTCTTGTTTTAGGCTGAGCAGACCTTCTGGCCTGAAAGTAATACATTGGGAAGCCAGGCATGGTGGTGGATGCCTGTAATCCCAGCACTTGGGAGGCTGAGGCAGGAGGATCATGGTAAGTTCAAGGCCAGTCTGAGCTACATAGTGAGTTCAAAGCCCGCCTGAACTACACAGCAAGACCCTGCCTCAGAACAAACAAACAATAACACCAAATATGTAGGGGGACTCCATTTGAAAGGGACAGAGGGCAACTGAACGTTGCATGTGAAGCTCCTTCATGGTCAAGGTCCCTGGTCCTCTGTAGGACTGGCTGGCACATCACCAGGAAGGTAAAGTTCTGTCGCCAAGACACAGCCAAATTGCAGGCACCTGCCAGCAACCAGGACCGAGAAAAGAGCCAGGATACAGAGCAGAATCGACAGGTTGTATGTCTGTGTCTCTCACAGGATTTCAATTAAATACAAAATGCCAGCTCGTTGAGTCAGCTGTTGTTTTAGATTATTCTCCTCTCTTCTATTAGCAAAGATAATTGGGAGCTGACTTAGTATTCTTCACAGCAAGACTGATGCCTGTTCTAAGCCCATTTCTTCTTTGCCGTTGAGCTTCCACCTCAGTCACTATTAGTTTCTTCCACTGATTCTCTGAAGAATTTTATAGATAAATCTTGAGCATCATTCAGTGTATACACATTCAGGCTTCTGTAGCAATCATATTGTAACAATGCAGCCTCAGTAATAATTTTCACTCCCACCAAAAGAAGCCGAAATTTCAGAGGACCTGCGACAAGTATTATGCAAAACATTGAAAATATTGATAACCCTCTGGGGACGTTATAAGTCACTATTATCTTTCTGAAGTTAAAGGAGCTGAGGCTTAAATAGTTCGATAAATGTCTGATATAGCACAGCTGATAATTGGATAGCTCTAGGATTTGAATCCACATCCGTCTGGTTCTAGAAACTGCTTGTACCCAGGCATTGACCTTTTTCTCTATCATTTGTGACACGGCACTTTTGCTAGGCAGTTATTCCTATGAAAGAAATAATCACAGAAGGCCGCATGGCAACATGACAGCACAGATATCACATCCTGAGGCCTGCCCAGGATGGTCCTCCAAAGTCAGACAGTGTGCAGCATGCGGCAGCAGACGTCCCTCGAATGCTTTGTGACTCATCCACGGTGAGCCCGCGAGATGCATGGGTTAAAACTTTGAGGTTTTGAAATGCAAGAGAACTTGTGGACAAACCTTTTTTGTCATGTGTTTCTTTTGTTTCCATTTCAGGTACTACTGTTAGTTTTACAAAAGAGCAAAATAAGTGCCGTAGGAGTTTTCAGGCTGACTGATTTCCAGTAAGGAAAAAAGAGACCCTGAAAGAATTAAGAGTCCTACCTGAGCAGATGGCTCAGGGTAGCAGCTCTCATAAACCATGCTTGTCTCAAGCCTGACCTTTGTCACCATCTCGGAATCAAAGTCCGTGGCGCCCTTTTTTGGTTCCTACTTTGAATCTGGCCCAGGTCAATAGCCAGTAAAAGGAAATTGTGCTGAATTATCACAAATTTTACTTGTGCTGACTTATTGGAAATCAGGCAAGACAGATGAGTTGCAGCATCTGCACACTTGATTACCCCCTTCCCCAATTTTTCCGAGGCTTCATTTTGGATCTGTTCGCTACAGCGTTTTAGCTCTAACTTTGGGCACTGAATCATGCTCCAGTGTCCCATCAAGCATCTCGGTAATGTGATAAATCTATCCGAAGTCTTGCTGTGCCATCCTGCACGTGACAAATGCAATAAGGCGTCAGGCTCAGAATGATACCCGTATTAGGCAGACACTCCCTCTGCTGAAAGCAGGTGTTTCTGCTTTATCTGAAAATAATTCACTGAATAGATAATTGGTGAATCCCCAGTGGGAACAAAACTTGATTCTGTCTGAGCATAGGTTACCAAGTGTACTACCATAAAATAATTGATTTTGTGATATATTAAGTGGGGACATACTCAAGACTACTGAACTTTTCACTTAGGGCCTCAGGCTGAAGTTGAACTAGGCTCCCAAAGGTGAAGAACCCATGCGTGACACGGGCAGGGCTTCACACTCCAACAGCCAATTTAACTTTCATTTTCTTTATTAATCTAATATGTTCTACCTTTCACCAGGACGTGATGTGCAGGGAGTTTCATTAAAACGGTTGAGTTGTTATTGGAGATAATCACCGAAGGAATGTGTTGCAAAAGTCAGGAAAGTCTGAATCATTTTTTATGCTGTTGTTTTAGAGAAGAGGTTTCAGATGCTGATAGGGAAGTTACTCTAGCTATAGGGCAAATTTAATTGCATTTTTAGAAACTTCTTTTAATCCTATAATAACAAAAAATTAAATCAGTGCTGACATTTTTTGTTGCCAGAAGAAGGTAGTAAAAGGGTAAAGAAATAATTGTTAGTTCTGAGAATATAATTAGCAACTTTAATGCTTTAATCTAAAAAATGCATATTTTGAGCCTGGGTGAATGATTAAAGAAAAGATATTGAAAGTCTTTGAAATCTCTGTGTTTGTTTTTAATTGTGAGTTGTGATCACTATAATTAGCTCATTTAGTGCATTTATAATGTAAACAAATATGAATTTCTACAAGTTCAGGGATATTTCAGGGCAAATAAGATTGACATCCTGACCTCCAGCTTTCTGTATGAAGCCTTTCTCCAAATGTATGGTGGAAGTTTTTTTCTTTAATTTGTGCGTGTGTGTGTGTGTGTTTGTGTATATGTGCACGTGTGTGTATGTGTGTGGGGGTGGGGGTGGGGTCAAAGAAACCAGGATCCAGCACTGGCAGACCACGCTGAGGTTGGGGTGTGTTGGAGATTTTCCCCAGAGGAGCGGTAAGAATCTTCTCACGAACGTCCTGGATGCCCCCAGCCAGCGAGGGAAGCTGGAATGTCCATCCTGCTGCCTGCTTGGTAGGATCCAGGCTGGATCTGAGTTAGAGGCCCCAGAGGAAGTGCCTGGTTGTGTTGAGTCTGTGAACACAGAACCTGACTACCCTGCTCTTTGCCTTGACAAATCATGAAACCTCATTATTATGCACTAGAAAAGGGAAAAGGGGGAAAAACCCAGAGGGATCTGGGAAATGAACTTTTTGGGGGTCTTATTTCTCTCAGAGGTGCACATTAAAATTCTCTCTTTCATTCATTAATGTGAATACAAGCTGCCTGAGAAAATAGCTGATGGGACCTCCCTTAATGAATAGTGGAGCTTCTCTATGCTCTGGAGGTTTAAAATTGGGTTTCATCCCACTGAGGATTTCTTTCTCTTCCTTCTTCTTCTCTCTTCTTAACACCGCATGTTTGGTTGTATTTCTAGGACTCACCTAGGCTGTGACCTGCCACATTCAGCTCTAATCGCTCATATGATTAGATCGGGCCACCCACAGGTAGGTGGGAGGGGCTGGCGTCAGAGGTTCCAGAAGTTCAGGGATTTTTTTAACATTATTTGAAAGTTTCTACTCTCTCAATCACATGCAATCAAACATGGTCTTGTGAAGTTCCTCTTACTGCTTGGTTTCAAATAAGCTAGATATGAATATAAAAAATCTTTCCTCTTCCTTTTAAGAGGAAGGGGAATTTGAAATAGAATTAACCCTTCCTCCTTTTCGTAGCATTGCATGGCTTCACTTCTTTAGGATTCTGGTCTCCACTTAAATCTTTTTCTCCCACGTGGTTCGGCTTTTGTGCTCGGCCTCCTCATCCCCCGAGCACCCTCTCTGACACTTACTGCCTGTCCCATTCGTGTGAGCTCTTCTCGGGGACTGCTTGATTTTGTCACTTTTTATGGTCAAACCTAACATGGCCTCCAAATTTCTCTCAGTTGCGGAGGAAGATTGGGCCGTGGGCCTGCTGTACTCATCAGTAGATCTGTCCCTTGATCAGCTCAGCTGCTGAATGTGCTCTTAGGAGATGGGGCTGGTTAGAGGGGGCATCGGGAGCTTGAGCGGGAAGGGCGTACTCTTGTCCAGGCCCTCCCTTCTCTCTGTTTCCTGGCTGCCTTGGGCTGAACATCCTCTTCTCCACCGTGCTCCTTCGCCGTCCTGTTTCTGCCTTAGAGACGTGGGCTAAAACTGGGAGCCAAAGTAACCTCTCCTCTTTTACCTTGTAGATGTTGGATATTTTGTTACAGCTGCAAAAAAGTGACCAAGATACCTGTTGCTAAGCATGGTGGTGCATCTCTGTCATCCCAGGACTAGGGAGGCTGAGGCGGTAGGATTGCTGGCAGTTGGAGGCCAGCCTGGGATACATAGTGAGTCAAGGCCAGCCTGAATTACAGAGGGAGACCCTGTCTCAAAAAAACAAAAAAATAAAAACAAAACAAAAAGGCACTTATTATCTTCTTGTGTACCTTTCTCAGTTTTCTAAGAAAATGTACTGCATTTTCTACTTGTTCATTTCTCCAAAGCTCAGGACATAGTAGATGTTCAATTAAGTTTTTATGAGCATTATGATCACAGACTTATGGCCATGTCTTCCCCAGTATGCTCCTTACTCCTCCCTAGGGGAAACTAGGATGACCACTGTGACCCTTAATTGTGCTATGTCAACTTGACAGGATTAACAAAAGCCTAGCAGATTAGTAAAGCAGAGTTCTGAGTGTATCTGTGGGGCATCTCTAGAGATGACTCACATGTAGACCGGCAAGCTGAGGAGGGAGGACCCACCCTGCTCTTAGGTAGCACCATCTTGTAATCTGGATGTAATGAAACGGCAAGAAGAAAGTAGTCAGCTTGCATTTGAAAAGCTCCATTCCCGAGTGCATCTTTTGCTAGTGGCTCGGCCTGCAGATATTAGATTCCAGTTTCCTCAACCTTTTAATGCAGATTCTTGCCAGTGACTCTCCAGGGAGCTTGCAGGTCTTCAGTCTAGGGCTGGCACTGCATCCTGGATCTCTCTTGTTCTGTAGCTTCCAGTTTATTTGACAGAACAGCTGCTGGACCCTTCAGCTCTCCAGCATGTACGCAGCCCTGTGGACGCTCCACCTGTGAGCCTGCCTGATAACACCACTCTGTTCTGTTCCTCTAGAAAACCCTAACCGATCACGGGTCTTGGTCGTAATTCCAAAACCCAAACCGAATCTGCTGAAGACTGGCAGAGAATATGAGCACGGACAGAGCCTTACTAATCCAGACAATGTTGTGGCAAGAAGAAAGATGCTGGGCTCTATTTACCCAGGAAATTTGAGAATGAGGCGACAGTGTGATTGCAGTTTCCAGAGCAGCCTGTGGATCAGCCCCAAGCAGATAACGCAGTGCTCAGGTTGGGAACACAGAGATGTTCAGCAGTGGACGGTCGCCCCATTCCACACCGGTTGAGCAATAAGAGACTTTTCTGAAGCGAGGGCATTTGGAAGTCTAGTTTAAAGGATGTTGAGTTTGGGGTATTTTTGTTGCTGTTGTTGTTGTTGTTGGAGGTGGTGGTTGTGTTTCTCCTTAAGAATTCTTTTAACTTGTGGTATTTAATTTACTTTTGTTGGAGCCCATATATTTTAAGTACAAACAAATAAAAACACTAGCGATTCATATTATTTAGAACAGGATTAATTAGCAAGGTATATACAGAGAGAGGTAGAATGGTATTTAGGGTCAGAAAGAGAGAAGGAGCAAGTAGTAAAGACTTAAGAGCAATGATACAATTAACTAAGGTTCCAGAAACAGCCCCAGAGCATGCACAATTCGTTTGTTTAATATTTATTGAGTGCCTACTATAGCTGGTATTATATGCTAGACATAGTTTTATCCATTCATTGTTTAATATTGTAACTCTGCTCTACATACTCATGAATCAATGAAATTTACAATCTCATAGACTATCCAGTATATTAGGCCATTTAAAAATTCTGTGGCATATTTATAATCATGATCTTCTGGATTTCACACTACTGAAAGAGAGCTACTTTGTCAGTAATTGTCTACCAATTTTCCAGTAGGCTTTTCAAAGCTAGATAAATTTCCTCAGTGGGAACCAAGGAGAATTTGGTAATGGTAATGCCAATGGCAGTGTGTGTGTGTGTGTGTGTGTGTGTGTGTGTGTGTGTGTGTGTGTTTTAATTTAGCTGTTAAAGGTCCACCTTGAGCACTACATGCCCTATTTTGCATCTTAAGGAAACATCGGGCTGCTTGAAATTTAGCACGTGTGGTATAAGGAGTTAACACTGTACAGCCAAAGTGAGCGAGCTCATAAAGGGAAGGCGGTGCTTCCTCTGTAGAATCGGATCTGTTACTTGTTATTTGCTTCTGCTGCTGAAGGAGAAAAATAAGTCTTGGATATTACAGCTGTCACTGTGACATCTGTTGTTCCAGGACCCACGACTGCTCCAGTCAGCACCTGACCCAGATCATCGCCGTAACATTCTGTCCACCATTAAGCTGTGAAAGGCCCTTGCCCTCCAGGTGGTACTTCAAGGTTGACATCCCAAGGTGTTTGTCTCTGTCCCCCTGACTGCCTCTCAACTTAAAAATACGGCCTCACTTTGTGCAGAATTGATGGAAAACCAAGTCTCCCAGGGTTCAAGGGGAGCAGCGGAGAGCAAGAGTTCTTGAGGCGTAGCCCCGTTCTGCTTTTAATCACTTGTCACAAGTGCCGGAGGGCCTCGGAACATTCAGAGGTGTCGCTTTCTGCTCTTTGTTGGTCCTTTGGCAAGATGACTCCAGTTATTAAAACAACCACGGTGGTGCCTGCACAAATTCCAACTTGAAAATGGATGCATAAGGGTTTATAAATCCGCCTCAACACACAAAGAGTATTTTACTTTTAAGAAAAGTTCTCTTAAAGATTTCCACTTCTGATTGTATGCGTTTGGTCCAGATCATTAATGGCATAAGACAGTGGCTACTAATAATTTAGATGCAAAGTTGTCACATGACAAAGTAGGAGAGTACCGGGGCTGGGGATTTAGCTCAGTGATTAGAGTGCTTGCCTTGCAAGTACAAGGGCCTGAGTTCGATCCCCAGCACCACACACACACACACAAAACAAACAAACAAAAAAAAACAAAGTAGGAGAGTACCACGTGAGTTACCAAAGTCAGGCCTGCCTACACATTTACAGGAATGCAATGAATATGTAAAGTAAAGCCCATGTCTGCCGCAAACAGCTTGCCTTCCAGGGACTCATTCATTTATTTGTTCATTTACCCATTCTTTCATTTAGAACCTATTTACAGAAACCATAATGTATTCCTGTGCTGGGAACTAAGGACAGAGCAAAAGATAGAGAGATACTCTCTTCTCTTATGGAGTTGAGCTTGACAAGAAAATGTCAGCGTCCATAGCTACACTTGTGTCACAAGTATAGCACAGATATTCCCCATATAATTGAAAAATACAGAAAATCTAATGGTTACTTCTGGCCACCTAGCCATTTGACAGCAAGAAGCAGTTGCTTGCATTACATCACGAAGTATCAGATGATCTAACTCACAGAAGAACAGAAGAGTCACAAGCTGTTCCTTTTCTGGTGTACCTCAGTTTGCTTTTTCTTTTCATTTCCCTACAATTTCCTGCAATAATCTGGTCTAGCTCTGACACTAGTTAAAAGTCCCCTAACATACCTGACCTTGATTTCCTCACATGTAAAATTCCTTTACGAGGTTGGGGATTTAGCTCGATGGTAGAGCACTTGCCTAGCAAGCGCAAGGCCCCGAGTTTGATCCCCAGTAACTGCCCCCCCCAAAAAAAAATTCCTTTAGATGATGTGTAATATGTTTTTTGCTATTCCAGTGTTTTATTGTTTTATAGCAGTTTTACATTCACAGCGATATTAAAAGACAAGTAAAGAGATTTCTCAAATAGCCCCTTCCCCCACATATGTGTACCCTCCCCTCATTACTAACATTCCCCACTAGAGTGGCACATTTATTAGAGTTGATGAACTCCATTGACACATCATTATCACCCGGAGTCCATAGTTCGTATTAGGGCTCATTCCTGGTATTGTGCACTCTATGGGTTTGGACAAATGTATAATGATGTGTATCCACAGTTATACAGCTGTCTTGTACAGAGAAGTTCCGTTCTCCTACAAATCCTTCGTGCTCCGTATATTCAGCCTTCCTTCTCCGCTAACCCCTGGCAATCACGAATCTTTTAGTATCTCCATAGTTTCGCCTTTTTTAGAATTTCACACCATCAGAAACATGAAATGTGTACCTTTTTAGACTCGCTTCTTCATTTAGTAATGTGTCTCTCTGTTTCCTTTATGTCTTTTCATGGTAAGAGCTTTTCCTTTAACATGAAAATTGTAATATTCTTTCAAACAAGTCTAATTCCTTTTTAATTCACTATCTTCAAAGTGCCTTGGGGCATTTACCAAGGCACCACCTGCATGTTATGGTCAGCAAGCAGGACGGAGGGAAGGCGGGGTCCAGGCCGCCCAAGCAGTCTGGGAGCCATGAGCTCCCTGCTCTCCAGGGGAGGCTGGCAGTCTGTCTGAACAAAGACATTATCAGGATCCACACTGTTTACCCAACTCGGAATACAGCAGAGGTCTTGGCAAGAGGGACAGAGGAAAGTTGCATTTGGTGGACTCTGCCATTGCTATAGCGATTTGGACTTATAGTTCTGGGTCTTTCTTTTTTTGCCTCTTCCTAGTTGACACAGTGTCTTCAAATTTAGGCATTTGACACCAGATGAGGGTTGGCATCTTGTACGGTGGCGTTGCTGATTAAAACAGCACAGACCCCAGCACGGGTAACAGGAAGGAAGGAAGGAAGTACTGAAAATTAAATCTCACCTTTTATTTTTCCTCTGGAACAGAAATTAGTTTAATGTTTAATTAATGAATAAAGAACAATAATTATTTAACAACTGAAAAACACATAGGGTAAATTTTTTTAAAAATTACAGGCACCTAAAAGTCTGTGAATACTTTTCCTACTAAATCTAAATTCATGATCTCTGCTTTAGTTGTTCTTGGCTACCTCTTTGCGTGAACTTTCCTTCCCAAACAGCTAATATTCTGAGGCCCTTGCGGAGCAGATCAAGTATTTCAAGAAATTTGGTACTCAAAGGCCCTCTGCAGAAGAAGGACTTCTGAGATCGCAGGGCTGTGAGCAGAGCTCGCCTTTGGTGATAGGTAGAATATTCGGGAGGTTCTCTTTCTGAGAGTAGGAGTTGGGGAAAGAGCTGCCCCCCAATTCCATTTGCTCCCTGGCTGGCTGCTTCTGCACCTCACGGTTCATTCTTCGGACCTTTCAGATATTTAACTATAAAACTGGGAGGACATTCATTGACACTGATAGATTTTAGAGATTGTATCGTGGGCTATAAAAATAATTTTTTAGGAAAATAATTACAGATATATTTTTTATGATTTTTTGATTGGGGTGGGGTGGGATGAGAGGAAGACACATGTGTTTTGGGAATTTAATATATTTTTTTAAACTTTGTACTTAAAAGCTACACACAGAGTTCTTGATTATCTCAAGGTGAAGACAGGGTCGAGTGACTCACAGTGACAGCCTGTCAGAGTGAACATGTAGCAGAAGGACCAGGGAGCAGCGGCGAGCCCAGAGACCGGTTCCGTGGGCGTGAGGGTATGCTGCAGGGTGGAGACAGAAAACGGGAGGTGGCAACTGGGGCCGTGACTCAATAAAACCCCAAGTACAGCGTGTGGCTGCCCCCACCGTCATGGGAGCCCCTCTTCTCTAGGGTGATTTGCATATGCAGACAGATACTTCCAAAAATGCACACGAAGAACGAAGCAGGCCTCTTAGAAGGAGAGGACTTTCTGTTCTGGGGTAAACACTGGAAAGTATCAGGTTCACCTCACTGGAGACCACAAGGGTCTGTTGTTACATGATAGGTCCCTGAGTTTATTCAGCTCTTACAGGACATGTGAGGTTTAAAACACATGTAGTGAAAGGAAAATAGTAGTGTTGATGTATGCCAAAGCTAATAAAGGGAAGGATGAAATCAGCTAAACTCCTTAAAGAATTAGAAATTTTGAGCATCTGGGGTAGCATCACATAATATGTTAACCACAGTGACTGGTAAGTCCCTGAAATGTGGCTGGTCCAAACTGAGATGTGCTTTAAGTACTATAAAATACAAAACAGATTTTGAGGAATTCGTGTGAAAAATAACAAGTATCTCCACTAGTAAAATTTCATGCCAATTGTATCTTAAAATATTAATATATTGGGTATGTTGGATTAAATATTCTATTGCTAAAATTATTTTCACTGCTATCTTTTTCTGTTGTTTAATTTGTCTGCTAGAAAATGTAAAAATGGCACGTGAGGTGTGTGGCTTGCATTTGTGCTGTGTGTTATATTTCTATTGCCTCCTGCCAGCCTAGAAGATATTTGTAGGGAGAAGGCCTATGTATCCGAATGTGAGAGAAGACAAGACAAATACTCTGTCAAGGATTTAACACATGTTTCTAAGACAAATTTTTAGAACAACATTACATACAACCTATTGTATAGTTCTGGCTGTGCTATAGGTCGAGTAGAATATCTTAAATCCTAATAACATTTTTCAACAAAATCTCGTTTACTATCCTGGCCTGGAATATGAGCATCATGTGTCTAATAACATAAAAGAGAAGGCAAGGAGCATAAAGGAAGAGTTAACACTGGGGAATAGAGACAATTCACTCAATATGTAAAAGTACTTTTCAGCACCTTCTACAATTAGAGAAATTCAGAACAATTAAAGGATTTGGAAATCCCCAGGGATTCACTTTAAGAAAGCCGATTGTCTAAAAGAAACCCTCAAGAGAATCAAAGAAATAGACTGCTTTAATGGGATTTTGTTGTGTTCTAGGTAATTTCCAGCAACTGAACTTTTTTCTCCTTTTTGTTCCAGAAGAGTTCTATAAGAATTGGGTCTTTGAAGGAAAAAAAACAAAACAAAACAACAACAACAACAAAAAAAGTGTATTTCCATATGAAGCTTCCTCAAAGACTTCTCCACTTTACCCACCCTGTGACAGGAAGGACACCTTCTCCGAAGACCACCCTGTGTCACTCTCTTTGCTTACTGCTGAAATGTTTTTCAATCCCAGTGTAATTATCTCCATCACGGAGGAGGCTCTGGGTACATTTATTTGCCCCTCCCTGTGACTCGAAGATGTATTCCATATTCGGTCAAAGGGAGTAATTAGAATGGCCTAATCTGCATTCACTTTGTGAGCACAAACTGCCCTTCCTCCCTGCCAGCCCCAGAGTGGGAGGCTGCGGCCCTTAAACCAGGGCCAAGAGCTCTGATTGGCTGCCGGACACTTCGGACAGGTGAAATAATCTAATCTGGAATATTGCTCTCCTCACCTTTTTTAATAAACATTTTGCCTCACCGCAGACCTTAATATAACAGCAGTAAAGGCAGGAAAGGAAATTGGAAACATGGCCAGGAGTGTGCCTTATGGTTCATAACAGCCCCAAATTGTGACTGTTTATTAAAACTAACACCCTTTTGTGAGGGTGTGGATCAAAATATCCAGTGATTTCTCCTCTTGGATATTCTTTTTCTTTCTTTTTTTTTTATAGCTCTGAGTTTAAGTTTCGCTTTTAGGGTTTAATTAAATTTCTAAAATTGTTTCTGACTGAAACATTGACCTAAAAATGTCACTTGCCCATAATTTGGCACCATCGAATCTTTCCATCATTTATTTCAATCTGTAGGCGATGCGCATGAATGGACTGCCTCTCGGGCGACAGGGACTGGAAAGAGTTAAGGCAGGTGAAGGAAGGGAGGAGGAGGGCAGGCGGAGAAAGCTTCACAAAACACAGTTAAGGGCCTCTCCCAGGCCTGGGGCTCTTAGGTGCTGCCAGGGGAAAGGAGGACGGAGCACAATGTTCTCCTTGTCCACTACCTCCCTTTTGTTTCAGCAGCATTTTGGCTCCCACACATGCAAAAGTTTGAATTTCCTGTTGGCTCCGAGGTGAGATTTATAACATTTATTAACGTTGCTATTCATTGTGAGTTTACTGGGCAATAAGCCTAAGAGCTTTTCAGGGTTTAATTGCTTATGTTTATGAGGGTTGCAAAGCTCCCCACCACATTGCTGTCAGCCAGACTGGCCAAACGCGGACTTCGTGGTGTGTCCAGTGAGCGTGTCCTCATCCAAAGGGAGGGCCAGGTGAAGACTGAGGGTCAGACAGGAGGCAGCTACCTTTGGTTTGAAACTGGCTTTCTGCTGCGGCTATTTTGGTCTAGGTCCCTCCTGCTCATCTTTCTCATTCTATGGCCTATGGTTGTAGCCACATTTGCATTTCCCATTTTCTCCAGGAAGAAAGGAGAAATAATTTGAAAAAATAGGCGATGGTGGTAGGGGGTGGAGGTGGTGGCGAGAATGGAGGTAAACACATACTACAAACATAACCTGGGCTGAAGAAATATTTTTACATACACTGTCACATTTAATTTTCACAACCAACACATAAAACAGATTATTATTCTCATTTTACAAATGAGGAAACGGAGGCTTTGAGAAATCAAATAACTAGCTGAAATAAAAACAGCTAACAAATGGAAGAGCTGGGATTTAAATTTTGTAGTATAACCTCCCTGCTCAGCCTGGGTCTCTCCACTGGACTGACGCCTGCCTCAATGGCTCCTGGCCACTCGCCTAACTTGGGCGGCTGGTTCACACCTGTCACCAGGACACTAGACGACTCAGGGTTAAAGTTTGTTTTTTAAGAGAGTGGGTTTTACTTGTCACAAGAAGTCGCTTTCCCACAGTGTCCTGTGTCTTTACAAACCAAGGAAGCCTTCCAGCTTGGGACTGGGCAGAAACAGGGAAAAGTCAACCGTGCAACTGTGAGTTAACACGGTTCAGCGTGCGCTGCCCTACACTGTGACACGGCACCTCGGCATGTTGCACAGGTTCAGCTGGAGGGATCTGAGAAGTTGTAAGTGTAGAAAGAACCTGCGCCCTCCACCTGAAGCAGGTCATGAGAACCTCATGAAAGAGGTGCCGTCCGTATACCTGGGGGCAAGGAGTGTCCTCATCTCCGAAGGTAGAGGAAGGCCAGCAGGAGTCACACAGTCTTTGCTAGGTTTCCCCGACTTACTAGGCCTAGCTCAGCCACCCCCACCCTGGTCCCGTGATGACCTTGTGCTCTTGTACCACCTCCCACTCTTCATTAAACCTAGTGTGGAAATATCCTATAACTATTTCTCCAGGTCTTCGTTTCCTTATAAAGTCTCCTGTGTATGGAAAACCTGTATTACATAACCGTGTGTGCTTTTCTGTTGTTAACCTGTCTTTTATTACGGGGACTTGGCCAAGAACCCATAAAGACAGAAGAGATAGTTTTCTTTCCCTGTGGGGCCGGGCAGGAAGAAGGGACAAGCGTCTTGCAGGGTCTGAGAGTGGCAGCTACTGATTAAGCTCTGTAATTTGACAACAGAGTTGGCAAGAGAGAGCAACTACGAACTATTTCATTTCTTCATTCGTTCATTTATTCGACAACTATTTGGGCCGCGGGCCAGCCCACTGTGGGCTAGGCAGCGAGTTAGCATCTGGGATGCTGGATACATCAGCACTTATTCTCCCTCACTGTGCTGAGGTGGGCAGGACGCTGCTGCCCATGTTCTGTGGCATGAAAGCTTTCTCGAGATTCCCCAAGGTCTGGCACAGGGACAAATTTCCCAGACCACTTCGTGAAGGTGGTCTTGCCACAGAATAAACAAACAGACAAACAAAAAGAAAGACACGGAAACCAAAAATGTGTATCAGTCAGTCTGGTCCAAGTTTTTGCAGATTTGTGATTGGACTTCTAACAGGCAGAGAGGAATTAGCAATTGAGCCATCATTGTTGGAAGTGTATCTTTCAGGACATTCGCTAATTTATGGATGGAGCAGTAGAGGTAGAATCAGATTCAGCTGAAGAATAAATTGGAATATTTTGGTGCATTTCTCTAAAAAAAAAGCCCCTTTAAAGCCTATGTATTAAAATGACAAAGTCTTAAGTAGGGGTCTCTTTTTTTCTAAACAAAAGATATGCAAATTGCAATTCAAGATTTATATTATGATAAAAACTGAAATACAAAAGAGTCATTATCCTGCAAAATGTAGAAGTACATTGCTGCCTGAGTCTATAATGATATAATGGGATGTTGATGTAGTAAGAGGTGTCAGAAGGGAGACAATGACCTTAAAATTTTAAGTCAGAAACATTAGAATTGAACAGTAAGTACCTACCTATCCACCTAACTACCCATCTGTCTATTGAATACTGCATTTTTAAAAATGAAGAACAATCTATTTTTATCTGCCAATGTTGTAGACATAATAAGGCATGGCAGGGGTGACTGGGGGTAGAGCTGGGGAATTAATTTTCATATAACCATTCCACCCTTGAAATTAAATAAAGATTTACCTTGAATTTTAGGCTTATAGGCCTATTTCTCATAAAAGTCAGTGGTGTGTTATGAGGCTTAGAGACCATTGCTGGTTTAGCAGCAGGGCCAGTGTCTAACACCAAGTGTCAAGGACTCCGATGTGGCCTGCATAATAAAGACATGCAGTGAGTCTGCAGTGGTCTCCACCTCTTAAGAAGGCAGTTTCCAGCTGGTCCTGTGTGTCACTGGAGGAGCACGAGTCAACTCAAAGGGACTATCAGAACACAACAGATTTATTCTATCGAATCACAGAGAAACTGCAGCACACCCATACTCAGATTTGAGGCCATTCCACTGGATTATTCTAAAAAAATAAAATAAAACAGGCACGTGTGAGAGAGAGAGAGTGAGAGAGAATGTATGTGTGTGTTTTCAAAAGAGACACGATTTAAGTAATCAGGTGATATGCCACGTGTGAAGCAGATATACAGGATTGTTCCACCACCAAACAGAACAGAACGCCTGCTTTCGCTTTATTTGGCAGGAATTTATATACTGGCTTCACCATTTGATCTTCACCATTTATATACTGTCTTCATCATTTGAGTCCAACATCCTTAAATAAAGGACATTGGTCTCAGCCACTACTGTTTTCAGGTCAACAGCTCTGTATTATTTCTGAGAGGCAGCAAAATCGTGACACTTCAAAACTCAAATGGTTGCACAGTGTGGACAATTCTTAAATGTTTATTTCTGGTCTTAGTGAGCCAACCCTTCACTTCCTTGTTTTTGAATGTGCACTTGATCTCCCTGAAAGGTGTAGGCAGAAGGATGGGACTTTCAGAGACACGTCAGGACCTCGACAGAACAACTCCAAGAACTGGAGGGCGAACCCAAACAAGCTGGGTACTCTAAAAGAGGCCTAAGAAAATCCTCTCAGGCCCACTACTGATAATTTTCCAGTTCAGAAATTTGCTGAGGGTCTTCTGTCAGGGTGAGCTCATGGTTTATGATTTTTGAGCCTGTGTGATGCTCCTTTCTATTTCATCTTGACTTAATGTCATTAGTCTTCCTTCACAGAAACCGGAGCGTTCATTTTCTAATCTATCTAGATGATACGCTGACAGTATTTTCCCCGATCAGGACTTTACCATTGATGTCTCTGCCTCTGTTAATCATTTTCAGAAATGAGATTTATAGTAAAAAAGGATGAAATCAATTCTGACTATCTCCAAATTTCTAGGATTTCAGGATGTTTGATGAACACAGAAACCATGGCCCCTTGGAGAGGCTTTCCCTAGAAAATCCTTCTCGCCTCTGCAAGTTGGCCTTTCAGAGCTGGAGTCCTCTCTGCGGATTGTAGCTAGTCAGCTTCTCTGTGTTTTGTTTGGCAAGTACCCCACAGGGACTGACTTCTGAGGACCTTGAGCTGTTTTTGATTAGAAATAGATTAGTAAGCTATCAGTTCTCTTCCCCTTCATTTTCCATCCTTCCTCTTTCTCTTCATCCTAGTCCTAAAATGAGGACCCTTAGGAAAGGTGTCAGCCTATTTCAATGAAGTATTTATCTTTTAAGTTTCTCCTCATGAGATAAATTATGGCATTTTTATCAGCAAGGCCGAAAGAGAAAAATTGCACCCGTCCAGACTAAATCACGGCTTGTTTTCTTCCTAATTTCTCTAATCTTCTACTGACTTCAAATACCACCACCATGATGTATCAGGCCTTGTGTAAGGAGCTTTCTCAAACACGATCACTTTCCTTCTCTTCCATCCTGGCTTATTGCTTCTGTTTCTTTCCTCGGATTTAGTCTCCCTATTTTTCCCCACTGAACAGATTTTCACATGCTCCCTGAGTGCCTGGATCCTGGATCAGGTCCTCAGATCCTCCCTGCGGAGAAGGTCAGGGATTATGTTCCCTGGCTTTCTGTCCCTCCTGACACCTTGCCTGTCCCATGAGGCTGTTCCAGTGAAAGGCCAGCGATCACCTTGTCTGATCCTCGGTCCCGTGTCTAGACAACCAGATGCAGTGTCTTTAAAATCACTGAACTGCTCCCCCACCAATAGCTGTCCTGAAGAGTCTGCAGTGTGCCTTTCCCTTTGCTGTCTACTCCAGTGTAAAGCAAATCTGGATCATCATCTCCTCAGTTGGGTTCCTAGATTGGGCTTATGCTCCTCATGATATAGGAAGGCATTATGACATTCCAAGCTCTCACCCTTATTGACACATAGATTCGAAATTCTGAAATGCAGTCTACAAATCCACTGAACTCTCCCCTCGTGGAGCTACACTGGGCAACTACCAGAGACAAAATCATCCTACATCCCCAGAATAATCCAATCTTTCCACAGTGTTATCTCACTTGGTTTCTGCAGGGCTTGCCACAACCCCAGATTTAGAGTTACGAAGAGTGGGAGTTGGTCCTATGTCAAACATTTTTGACTCAATTCCAAATGTCTCATTTTTCACCGTGATGAGCTGGCCCACATCTGTACGTTCTAAAGTCATTGTACCATCTCTTTATTTTACTGATAGGGGCTAAATATTTGCACATGTATTAAATTTTCATCCTTTACACAGAAAGGTTGCCATGTCCAGGATCCATGGCCACGTCCCTGAAAGTGACAGAAATACTCTTTAGTTTTTGGACTAAGATAGTATGGTGACCTGCATGCTCCCAGATCTCTCATCATTGCCATCATCCTTCTACCATTGTTTAGGGGTCTAGGGGCTAACAAGATGTTTTTTTCATACCGAAAAGTTGGCTCTCTCACAATACTTCAAGATACAGAAGGTTACAAAGGCATATTAGAAGTAATAGCCAGGACACCTTACTCCTTTGTTAGCTAATAAACAGCAATTTAGCAAGTGGGAGTAAACTAACGTTACGGACTCAATTTCAGGGATTCCATGAGTCAGATCATGCCCTCAGTAGTATGTGGGGTGCTTACCACCATCCATACTCCCAAACGGCAACTGCTGCATACATGGGACACTGTACAATCCACTACAGATACACAGTGTTGTGGAAGACAATTCTTTCTCTTCAGCAGCTTAGGATAAGTCTAAAGAGACTACTATAGATTCATAGCATAGAAAATATCAGGTAACACTTGCATAGACAATAAGCACTAAAGCAGCTCCACAGAGAGTAAGTACAGTGATAGAAACAAAGTACAATGTGACTTGAGGCCACAGCTGGCTTCAAGGATGGGAGACCTGCAGCGTCACACGGAACCTCACACTTGGTTTAATTTCAGCTGTTGCCATCTTGAAATTCTCCATAATTTAATCTTTGAATTCATGTTTTGTAAGTGAAGTCCAAGTGGCTAATGGAGGTTGCACCGAGCAGAAGAGACAGGTACAACATGTCACGCGCACTCATCTTTCCTTGCTTCCCTGTTCACATACCACATTCATTTTACCCCGTGAGCATGGCGTTTTGCTGGACACACAGCATGAGAGCTCAAGGAAAACTGAAAGGAAGTACAAGGTAAGCATGTTGCATCTAGGACTGAGTTATTTGGAGAAAGAGGCATGAGGTCGGGGAGCATCTGCAGCCTCAGAAGGCCACGATTTTCATCCCAGCAGAATTTCTTCCCATACAGACCACAGAAAGAAGACATGGAGTTTTCGAAAATGCAAACAATGGAGGAGCTCTATCACTGCCTTTCTTACTCATGCAACTTTCATGTATTTAACAACCACTAATGCTGGAAATGATGACATGGAAAGAAAGGAAATGATAAGGGAATCCACAGTCGCTTTGCTTTTGAGTCTCTATTTATTAGAAAGCCGAGAGTAGAGTGTTAATAGAATGTGTGTGTTAGATAATGACTGTGGAGCTCATCGCGTGCACATTTCCATGTTTTGGTAATGAAACACATATGGGTGTACAAGTCACACGGCGGAGCTGTATGATTTCATATATGAGTTAAATGCTTTTATATTACCTTTAAGATTAGCATCACAGAATACAAAGTTGAAGGGTAAAACTCATGCTAAAAATAACAAATTTTAATTTTTCTTTACTAGAAAAATTTTAAAAAGACAGTACACACCATGCCAAGATCACAAAAGACACAAAAGAGATTTAGTACATTTAATGGTACTTGCATCCTGCTTTTGAACACGAACGTCTAAATGTTAATTTTACTCTGGGCCTACACATTATATAGCCACCCGCCTGAATGTCTTGATGGGAGAGAGAACTCGGAGAAGCAAAGACCTTCTGTTGAAAATGCTGCCTTTGTGACCTTACATTGATTTCCTTGACTCGGCCTGTGTGTATTGTTATGACTGGGACCCTAAAATACACGCCCTGGAAGTTCATTACTTTGAGAGCTCAATTGCTGTTGGACTTTTGGGAAGTAACTGAATGGAGGTTCTAACATCCCAGACTAGTCCCCTGCTAGCACTGGGGAGGTGATGGGCACAGAGGGCAGGGCCTAGCTAAAGGGCATGAATCACAGAGGGTCTTGGTCTTGGAGACTCTCTGTTTCCTAGCCCCTTCGTCTCTGGCTCTTTCTCTTCCCTTCCTCCTCGCTGCCTTGGGTAAGCAGCTTTGCTCTGCCCTGACTTGTACTATAATGTTTCTACCTTGCCACAGGCCAAAAAGCGGTGGAGCCCTAGCCTAGGCCCTCTGAAACTGAGCCAAAATAAATCTTCCCTCTTTTAAGTTGTTTTTCTCAGGGATTTGGTCACAATGCTGAAAAGTTTACACAAGTATCAAAATGAAAATGTGATTGCTCAAAAATATTTGATCAATATCATCATATATCAATTATCTTCTACCAGTTCTAAGCACAGAAAGTTAAACCTTCCCCAAATGTTTGCTAAATGCTCAGTTTTCTTCTCTTCTGTTTACTCTATGCTGTTTAATTTAGTATGTACTTTACTCTTAAACCCTCACTTATAGATGACTCTGAGGTAAACTATTGGACCAGGAGAAATATTTTTTCTCAAATGCTAAATTTTTTTTTTTATTTTAAACCAAGAACATGTATTGGTACATTCTACATACAATGGTCACATTCATTACATTAATTCTGTACCTATACATGATGTATCTTGGTTCTCCCCCCTCTTCCCCCCTCCCCTCTGCACCCTCCCTCCCTATTTACAGCAGGTTCATTCATCATTTTCCATATTTTCCCTTTCCCCTCTCTTTCCCCT